>JAADVL010000086.1:0-65806 GCA_023334995.1 Pythium sukuiense | reverse complement strand
CCCCCCCCCCCCCCCCCCCCCCCCCCCCCCCCCCCCCCCCCCCCCCCCCCCCCCCCCCCCCCCCCCCCCCCCCCCCGCGACGTGGACTCTCCATTTAGTGATGGAGAGGATGGTCGCAGACACTCTGCGATCCATGCAGACGGCGCCGCAGTATCTCAACACGCAATGCGCACAGCCTCAAGCTCGGAACCACTGAGAGGCATTCAGCTAGCAGATTGCCGCCTGCTCTCCACGCAACGATACGGTGGAGAGCTCAGCTGCGCCGACATTCGGATGGGGAGGCTGGTGGCTGTGCGAAGAATCGCCCACAGAACAATTGTTCCGTGCCTCGAGTGCAAGCCGGAACGCCAACGCAACTGCTCAATCCGCTCTTCGGTCAAGCTTCTCGTGTCATGTGGAACCAATTATTGGTTCTGCCCACCCAGGCGATTGGCAGCGTCATTGAAGCTCCGATGATCCGTGCGCCAACTGGCGACTCGCTGTTATCAGGGACCGCGCCTTTTCAGGGAACGCAAAATAACAAGCCGGAACGTGCCCGCACTGTTCGCGGCACACACGCTCGGAAATGAGGTTTTTCACCTAACTCTTCCCACTCTGCGTCGGCTCGTTGTCCACAACTCGTTCCTGACGTGTCGCCACGTGCTGTTTATGTCGTCCAATTTACCGCACCATCTGGCGATGCGGAAGCTGCAGCACACATGGTTTCCCGCTCGCCGGCTGCTCGCATGGCACCTCAACACCTCAGTTTGTATCGGACCACGTGACACCGAGCTCTGACCTGGCCAGGTTTCTAAAACAAGCCGGAGATCTCGTCCCCGACCCCTCGCGTTCCTATCTTCAAAAACCCGAGGTTTTTTTTGGGGTCCACGCATTAGGGTTCGGCGATGTTTCGGTTGCCATTCCCAGCTGGTGGGGGCGATTGATGGCATCGGACCTCTCCGCGCGCTCTCTCGCGAAAGGCGTTCAGCGCAAATGATCAGGACGCAGCCCCCCAAAGCACGTGCACGGAACAGGAGCGCATCCATTTGGAGAAAGACGCCGTCGCTGCCCAGCCCTCTGGACGCGCCGCCGCTCGACGCTCATTTCCAGCTTCCGAGACCGAGAGATAGCCGCCCGCAGAACCATGGATCCCCGCAAGCCGCGTGACGACAAGGACGAGGAGAAGGACGAGCAGGAGCAGCAGCTCAGCCCGAGCAAGGCCGCCGAGAAGCCCAAGCTCCGCAGTGCGCGCACGAGTGCCGATGGAGCCAAGCCGGTCTTCGGCCGTCTCGGGCAGGACGACGAGCCGGACAAGCTCCAGTACCGCTCCATGTCGATGGCGGTGGCCCCGCCGTCGCTCGGCATGGGAATGATCGGCGGCCGCTCGCTGATGCACGGCGCCGGACTCCCGAGCATGTCGGGACTCGCGGGTATGCCTGCGCCGCTGGCGTTTGCCGCCGCGGGATCGAAGAAGGCGTCGGCCGGCCCGAGCAAGTCGGCTGCTGCGCCCACGTTTGGACCGCGTGTGGATCGCACGGCGTATGTTGGTGTCACGCCTCGTGATCTCCCGCCGGCTCCGTTCCGTCTTGAGATGCACACGCACTTCCACGTCAAGGGCGAGGCCATGCAGCGTGTGGGCGCTATTGTCGGCCGCAAGCTGTGCGAGTTGGACACGGATTTCACGTTCAACGCGGACAAGTGCAAGTGGAAGGTCGAGTACCGTCGATCGAACAACGGCATCCAGCGCGTGAGCCTTAACATCGTGCTGTTCAAGTCGGGTAAGGAGTTCATCCTCGAGGCGCAGCGTCGCGAAGGCGACATCACTGCGCTCATGCATCTCTACGGCGAGCTCAAGGCGTCGTTCAAGCGATACCAACTTCTCTGCGAGAAGGACAACAAGCCAACCGTCGGCGTCAAGCGTCCGGCACCAAAGGCGTTGCCTCAGCCTCGTCTTACGCCTGCGAACATCCGTGATGGTGTCTCTGCTATCAAGGGCCTGCTGGAGAGCAAGTACGCCGACACTCAGATGCAGGGTGTGCTCGGTGCTATCTCGCTATCGGCTGCAGATGAGAGCCGTTCGAGCATGGCCACGTTGGTGCCTCAGCTCGTGCTGCTAGGCCAGTCCAAGAATGCCGGCGTTGCTAAGCTTGTGCGCGTCGCCCTGTCACGGCTGTGTGACCACCCAGAATGCCGTCAAGCCTTCGTGGAATCTGAAGGCTGGCAATTCATCGTCCAGTGCGCCGGTGGCGGCGCCGATGTGAACCCAGAGGTGCAGCGAGAAAGCCTCCATGTGGTAGAGTGCTTGTGCTCGCTGTACAGTGATGAGCTGGCCAAGGTCGAGGGAGCCGAGAATGTGCTCGCTCTGATCCAGGACTGGGAAAGCATCGAAGACCCACGCCTGAAGAAGCATGCCTGCAACGCGCACCGCGCATTAAAGGAGGCTGGCGTGATCGCATAACTTTAAGGTCGTAGTAGGAATGCGCGGCAGAATGAGATGCCGTGCAGTCATTGTAGGATCAAAACACTCCCCCCACTGTGATAAAACCACAAACATGTAGGAAAAGCTTTACGATGGAACCCGTTTTGCGTCGCTCTTCTCCTCACCACCGCAAAGGAATCACAATCAAGCAAGACGGCCATCCAACTACGTGTATTTTTGTTAGTGCAGTTGTTATAATGTGACATGGTTTACACGGTCTCTGACTCTTCCTGTGTCACGCGCTTCTCTACCGACCAGCCGCCATCCAGGGTTTCCTTCATTGTAACGGACTTGTCCATTGGCGAGTCCGACGAGATGAAGCTGTCGGTCTCGGTCAGCTCATCCTCCGACATCGCAAGCTCTTCCTCGAGGACGTAGCCCAGAAGCTGGTGCTTGACCGACCTGTACAGTAGAAGCACGACACGAGACATCGTCAGAGTCTGAGACCCACAATCCCACCATCCCAACTGATGCATGCGACGTACGCTGGGAACCAAATGTCCACGGGCAGCAGCCAGTGGAAGGAGAACTTGCCCGTCGCACCGCCAAACACCTCGCGGATGCCGAGGCTGTTGTTGACTTCCCCCTTGAGGCGGTCGATCTGGGTCGCGCCTGTAGTGATGACGCTGTACTGGTCGCACATCATGCACAGCGTGAAGAGGCCGAAGAGGATGGCCTCTACGACCAGGCAGACCACTCGCAAGGCTGTAGAACATAACACAGTCAGCGTGCGTTGCAAATTGGACAGCGAACACGAACGTACCAGCATGGGTCGGGCAGCTACAGTGGTTGGTGAAAAGGAATCATGAAGAAGAGGTAAGATGTGTGAGATCCTGGAGGCTCCCGAAGAAAATCGCAGAGAGGCTAGGCATGCACTGTACCTGACGTTCATGCAGCGAGCGTAGCGGAAGAACACCAAGATAAGTGCGTAGAACGATAGCAAGAACACGTAGAAGATGAAGAGCAGGAAGAACTTGTGGTTGCCGAGACCGACGCAGTTGTTCACCCAGGGACAGTGATGGTCCATCTTGATGACACAGCGCTCGCAGATCGAGCAGTGGTGGGCGCGCGCCGGCTTGAACTGGCGGCAGCGGCGACAGGTGCGGTACTTCTGGTCTTCCAGTCTTGAGGAGGACACAAAGATTCCGTCAACTGTGGATTAATGAGCACACGTCTCCACTAGCAGGACAAACTAACCTGGCGATATCCTCCTTGGGCATATTCGCGAGTGCCAGCGGCATGGCTGAGTCCGGCACGGCTCCAGGGTCCGTGAGCATTGCTGTATGGTGACCACAACCATCGTGAGCCCTCTGTATCCGTCAAATATAGTGCGACCATTGTGTGGTCAATCACCTTTTCCGTGCGCTGCCAATGCGAGGAAGCAGAGCGCACTGAACGCCGCCATGTGGAACATGCCTGCGAGCGAGAAGCCCATCCACGGGTACAGCACGACGCCCTAATTCACGAACAACGCATCATCAGTAGCCATTTCTCTTCCTCCGTACCAACAGGCCTATGGGAGAACGCACCACGACGACCATCTCGGCGTAGAGCACGAGGAACCACGACAGCGCCGCGCAGATGAGGCCACACGGGTCACGGTTACACCAGAGACGCACGTTGAAGCCCGTGCCGCACGAAGCTTCCTGGCGCTTCTTGTCCACAGCGCCGCCCTTCATCGTCACGCGCTGCTTGGAGAGGATCGATGCGGAGAGTCGTCCCCGCGGGTATGTGATCTCTTCACGGTGGAGCTCTCTGTTCAGCATGCTTCATGTTGGGCAAGATCGTACCAGGAAAGTGGTACGCGACTGGTCCTGATTTAGCCGGACTTTCTTCTAAAACCGGTTACGCCAAGTGGTGCACGGACAAGTCAATGTACTGATATAATCGCCTAGCCTTTCGTCTCCCGCTGACACGGGATTTGTCTACACATGCTGAGGACTCATCGCAATAATGATGGATTCCAGACTGCACTGCCGCACAGACACCCTTCGAGCGTCGCCGACGCCTCCGTATTGCTCTCCGCGTATACCCACACCGGGCATGAGGACTCCTCCAGCGTCAACATGCTATCGTCGACCGGAATACACGGTTTATTAGTCTCCCTAGGCTCTCAGACAGCCGCCGAGCTAGCAATCAGCTCTTGGGGTCGTTGCAATCAGCGTGTCAAGGCTTGCTCTAGGGCTCTGCCAGCGTGGTCTCTCTCAGCGAGACCGCCACAAAACGCTTGCGTCGTTGTGCTCCTCATTCTCGGATTACTTTCCTCGCCACAACATCAACAGCCTCTCCTCGTCAACGCTCTCTAGTCCACGATGGCTTCCGTGAATCGCGGCCGCTTTTCACTCCTCCTCGCTTTCCTCTTCGCCCACTGTGCCTCTTCAGCTGTGGCGGTAGGTTTCACCCTTCCAGTCGGCTTCTCGTACGTCGACACTGCAGCCGTCCAGCGCTATGCGGATCAACCAGGCACGGAGGTCATGGTCAAGCAACTGGTTAACGCGCCCGTGAGCGTCCTGTACGACACCTACATCCAGAATGTGTGGGTCAACGCCTCGGGCTCGGTTGTGAGGACTGCTGGGGAGGGCCGAGGCCGTGTGGGTTTGACGCGCACGATTACAGCGCTGGACTACGACGAGCAGATCCTATCGGCGGGCCTGCCGACTGACAGCAACCGTGTGATCGCTACCACACAGTACAAGGTCACTCGTGTCGCTGCGCCAGTTGTCGACCAGCTTGCGCTCGTGCGCTTCATCCCGGTCTCGAAAGACCTGACCGAGATTGTGTGGACCATCAAGCTCGTGCTGTCGCCCGAGCCCACCGAGCTCTTTCCTGACAACGGGAGCTTTCTGTCGTTCCTGGAAGACACAGTGGTTGGTATCCTCGCCTCTATCGCCGAAGCTTTCCCTGCGCCGCCCGGGACCCCTTCTCAGACTCTCTACGCGCTCCCTCCTGGCAACTCGTACGTTGACGCAGTGTCCGCTCGTCGCTACGAGAGACAGCCAGGCCACGAGGTTGTCGTCAAGCAAGTCGTTGATGGTCCCATTGGCAGTGTGTACGACCTCTTTATCCAGAACGAATGGGTGAACAACTCTGGCTCCGTGCTGAACGCTCCCGGCGAGGGCCGCGGTCGCGTGGGTTTGGTGCGCACGGTCACGGCACTGGGTTACGCTGAGCAGATCCAGGCGGCTGGCCTGCCAACTGACAGTGCCACCGCGGTTGCGAGCATGACCTATCAAATCGTCGTCGGTGTTGAGCCGGGCGTCGACCAGCTTGGCTTCGTGCGCTTCATTCCTTTGTCCAAGGACAAGACCGAGATCGTGTGGACCATCAAACTCGTGCTCACGCCAGAGCCCACCGCGATCTTCCCGAACAGCGACGCCTTCTACTCGTTCCTGGGCGATACCGTGGCTGGTATCCTCAAGTCCATCGCGTCGGCTTCCCCATCTCCAGCGACTGTCAGCCCAGCCAAGCCAACGAAGCCGACCTGCTCTGAATGAGCTTGGCTTGGAGACATGGCTACAGTGCTACAGTCTCAGTACATTTGCCGCTAACCCATCTAGGTTACACCAGCACTCACCAAAACCCACCGTCATTCACATTTCGTACCCCCAGGTGGCCTTATACCTCTTGCGCTCTCACTCCATTCACAATCCATTCCGTCACTTGCACTGATCTGCTCACTCAACCAGCCAGCCACAGGAGAATGGGGAAGAAGACCAAGGTCCGGTTCGAGGGCGAGCGCGCGTTTGGCCGCATCGCCCTGAGTGAGCTCACCGACGAGCGCGTCGCGGCCTGGGCCGTGCGTGCCGTGGCCGGCGAGACGCGCAAGTTCGAGCGTCCGCAGGCGTTGGACGCCTCTGCCGTCGCGAGCGCGAGTCTCAGCGCCGAGCAGGTCGCCGTGCGCATCACCGACCAGCGAGAGCGACCGGCCATTGGGCTGCGCTGCGGCACGTGCGAGATCGCGGCGTTTGCGTCGCTGGAGGAGCAGTACGCGCACTTCAAGTCGGACTGGCACTGCGGCAATCTGAAGCGCAGGGCGCGTGGTGCCGTCGTGCTGAGTGAAGAGGAGTTTGCCACTAAGGACTCGAAGAAGGACGCGAATATGACTGGCGCTTCAGGCTCAGGCTTGGAGGAATCGTCGGCGGGATCGTCGTCGTCGTCTGGGGAGAGCGAGGAAGACGACGACACGGACGTGGCCACGACGTCAGAGCCCGTGGTCGAGTTCTCGGACGAGAAGAGCGTGTTCAAAGTGTACAAGAACATCCTGCCGAATGCGAACAAGGAGGATTTCAACCCGTACACGGCGCTGGATGACATCCGTGGGTCGAAAATGCGGTGGGCGGTGTTTCTGATGCGCAGCGGCCGCTTTGCCGGCGCGGTGTTTGAGAAGGAGAAGGCGCTGTGCCACAAGACGTTCCAGCGATACACGACACGACGCAAGCAGGGAGGAAGCCAGGCGGCCCATGACGCATCCGGTGGCAAGGCAAAGTCGGCTGGTGCGACGCTGCGTCGGTACAACGAAGCAGCGCTCAAGCAGGACGTCGTTGAGGTGCTCACACAGTGGAAGGATGTGCTGCGTGACACCGACTTGATCTTCATTTCCAGTGGCAAGAACGACCGGCCGACGTTCTTCATGGGCAAGCCCGCCGTGCTGCAGTCCGACGACCCTCGCATCCGCAGTGTTCCCTTTGCGACTTTCCGTCCGACGTTTGAGGAAGTGTGTCGTGTGCGCCTCGAGCTGAGCAGTGTCAAGTTTGCGCCGCTGCCTCCCGTTGCCACTGTGTCAGAGACTGTCAAGGACGGAAAGAAGTCAGCTGCGAGTAAGGCGAAGAAGACGGACCCTGCTGCTGTGGTGGAGACTCCCGCTGAGCTGAAGGCTGAAGAGCCTGTGGTGGAGATGCCTGCACTGATTCAGCTTGCAGTTGCCAGCGATCTCGCCGGGATGAAAGCGCATGTGGAAGCCAACGAAGCCAGCGAAGTGAACGTCGTGGACGTGAATTTCATGACTGCGCTGCACCACGCCGTGGAGCAAAACGCCCCAACGATCGTTCAGTATCTCTTGGACAGCGGCGCGAACCCATCGCTCCTCGATCTGCGCAGTCGCCCTCCTTACTTCTTGTGTACTTCGAAGGAAACGCGCAACGTGTTCCGTCGGTTTATGGCCGCGAACCCGGACGCGTGGGACTACACGCCTTCTCAGATTCCGAGTGGTCTGACAGACGAAATGGAGCAGAAGAAGAAGGAAAAGGAGGCCGAGAAGCGACGCCGCGCCAAGGACCGCAAGAAGCAGCAAAAGAAGGAAGAGGCTGAGCAAAAGCAGAAAGAGGAGGAAGCCCAGGCCGTGCGAGAGCGCCAGATCGCAGCGGGAATGGCCTGTGATTCCTGCGGCAAGTACGCCGGCAAGTCGCCGTTCAAGCGGCTGGAGTACAAGTACTGCTCCACGGACTGCGTGAATAACCACCGCCGCAAGCTCATGAGCGAGGCCGCGCTCAAGCGCCTGGGAGGATAGGAGATTCTATATTTTGATAAATAATTCTTTTAGAAATAGAGATAATTCTTCACCTTTGCCCGGCCTACTTGAGAATTTTCCCATTTAATGTGTCTGCTGTGTTCTCTCACTCTCATTTGCGAAGTGCCAGCGAAAGCGAAAGCAATGGAGTCGTTGGCGTGTGTGGTGGTCGGAGACGGGAGCGTCTTTGGTGTGGACATTGCGAAGAAGGGGGGCAACTGGCTCAAGACGTATGATCCTGATGTGACGATGTTGGAGAACGGCGAGGTTCCCAAAGGAGTCAATGACGTCATGAAGAAGAAGGAGGACAAGATGGATCCGATGTTTTGAATAGGCAACACTGCGTTCAACTTTCCAGACGAAGACGATGCTGGTGAAGACGAACTCCACGTTTTGATGGCCGTTCCGGGCATTGAGATTCGACCCGCCAGAAGTAAAGGGCCCCATCCGACTCGCAAACGACGATGGGATCAACTGAACGAAATACTTGACAACGAAAAGAAGGCTGCAAGAAGAAGCAAAAGAAGGAGCGAGGCCGCGCTCAGGATTGGAATTGATTGATTTTCTCCCTAATCCAATACATTGATTTTCTCCCTAATATAATAGCGTACCCATACATCGGAGACCTTGCGTCGTTTCGCCGCCATTGTGGGTTGCGGACGGACACGACGGAGTAGGTCAAGAGCTTCAAGTCCAGCATAGATGGAGCTGCCCCTGGACGACGAGACGCTTCAGCGGCTGTACGCGTGGATCGATGAGATCCCGCTGTCGCGGCCGAAGAAAAACATCGCGCGCGACTTCAGCGACGGCATTTTGCTGGCCGAAGTGATCGCCTACTACTTCCCCAAACTCGTACAGATGCACAACTACAGCCCTGCCAACTCAGTCCGCCAGAAGCAGTACAACTGGACGACGCTCAACCGTAAAGTGCTCAAGCGGCTACATATCTACCTGTCCAAGGAAGACGTTGACGACCTCGTGCAGTGCCGCGCCGGTGCTGTCGAGCACCTACTCGTGAAGCTTCAGCTCAAGGTAAATAGATCCAGCAGAACTTTAGTGGCACCACTCGATTAACATGGCTTTGTATCCGTCTAGATTGCCAGCTACAAGGAGAAACGGCCTTCGTCCTCCGAGTTGCGCCAGTCATTCGCGGACCAAGGAAGCGACGACGAGCAGCACTGTAGCGTCGCGTCGCCGCCTTCCACGACTGTCTCTGCCGGCTCGGCGGCGTTTCCAGGCTCGGTTTCTGCAGCACCACGATCGAGCTTTCACCCGTCAGCTCAACTGGACAAGCAAGCCGAGCTGCGTGAGCCTCAGCGAGATATGACAAGCCACAACGATCCTGCCTCGCACGAAAGGAGCTTCGCGGACATGTCAATGATGAACCATCCACCCGCGTCCTACAGTAACAACGCTGCGGAGCTTGCAAGGGAGGCAGCGATGGTCGAGAGTATGAAAGGTGAGCTGCTGGAGAAGGACCACTCGCTCGCTGAGCTGAAGGAGACCATCCAGGTGAGCGGAGCTTGTCCTATTCTGGCACGTGCTGACGAGAAACTGACTGACAGTGTGCCTTCTAATGGCCTTCCAGATTCTGGAAATGAAAGTGCAAAAGCTCGAGCAGCTCGTTCGTCTGAAAGACGGCAAGATCCAAACGCTGGTCGCGAAGCTGCGATCCCAGAAGCCTCAGTGACACTGCTACTAGCACATACAACCACCATTTATAGGGATGCAGAGAGGATTGCTTTGTTTTGTATATGGGTCCTGAGGTCTGGCTATGAACTATGGCTTTGTACGGACGACGCAAGGACTCAACCCCAGAAACGCATGACATCGTCTGGGGTCTCTGCAGGTTTGAGTAGCTCAATGGACAGCTCGCCGTCTTGCACTCGGTATCCGTACACAGCAGGTGCCGGTCGGCTGCAGTGCCGGCTGAAGAGTGAGATCGTATTGGATCCCGAGTCGTGGATCACGATGTAGTCTCCTGCTGCCATGGTTGGCAGCACTGCTCGGCGAGCGATCATATCACCACCGAAACACAACGGACCAGCGACGTTCTGGATACTGAGATTCGCGTTGGAGGCAATACCTTCAGAGCTACAGAGTCAAAACAATACAACAGACATGTGAGCGCTTGGAATGCAACATCGAACGGAGCCAATAGGGACGTTGGTACGTACTTGTACACTGAGAGACGGTGAGGGAAGAGCTCCGGGCGGTAACAAGTGCGTAGGAACAGATCCGATCCGGCGTGGATAATGGCAGTTTGAAGAAGCTCGTCGGGTCGGCCGTTTGGACCGACCAGTTCGGTGTCGACTTCGTGGCGCTTTACGTACTCCACCTCAGAGATGGTCCAGCCTGTCTTAGCACTGACTGCGCGGCCGAACTCTGTGAGGATTGTGCGTCCACAACGCTCGAAGAGTTGCGGAGACACCTTACGCAGTACATCGACGTACTCGGCGAACGTCGGTGCGACTTCATCACTGTCGTAATTGGAAGGGAGACCGCCACCAATGTTCAGGACCTTGACGCGGCTCACACCAGCAGCGGCGTCGATCTCGTTCGCAAGATCGGAGATTGTTGCTGCTCCGCGAGCCAGCATCTCAAGGCTGCAACCCTGCGAGCCGACGTGGCAGTGGAGACCAGTCATCCACGGGTTCTCGCGGAAGAACTCGATGATTTTCTTGCGGTTGGCTTGCGTGAGTGGGATCCCAAACTTGGAGTGGACGGTGGACACACTGAGGCATTCGTTCGTGCCAGCGCCGAGCATGGGGTTCACACGCAGACCGATACGAGGCAAGTCACCGGCAAAGCGAGGTGTACACTCGGGGAAGTTGGACTGCAGCAGCTCTTCAGCGTGCTCTCGAATGATCTGCAGCTCGTCAAAGTTGTCCGCGTTGACTTCGACGCCAGCATTGATCGCGAACGCGATATCGCGGCGTGTCTTGCATGGCGAGTCGAACACGATCTTGTGTGGCGGACAGCCAAGGCGCAGCGCGTGTTTGACTTCGACAATGGACGCGCACTCGACGCCGACGTCGTTTTCGATCGCGCGCTTGATGAAAAACGACAGCGGACAGGACTTGACGGCGAAGCGGTGCTCAAAGTGCGCAGGAAACGACGTCAGCAGCGCCTGGAAGGCCATATCAATTGCATCCAGGTCGTACACGAGCGCCAATTTGGTCTGGTCGTCATCATCCAGCAGAGACAGCGACGTCGTACGTGTCTGTGGAGGGCAAAGGATGCCCTCGGCACACATCTTGCGGACCACCCGTGAGATCTGCGGCTTCTTGACGCTGAAGTTCCAGTCGCTGAGCGGCTTCGGCAGCTCCACCGGCGTCGTGACGACCTTTTCATCAATGTATTGCTGTCGCAACAGATCCCAGTGTTCGAGGATGAGGTGGATCTTCTGGAAGATGAGCTCGTCGTCTTGGACGAACTCGTCTACAAGGTGGCTGCGGGCGCCTCCGTTGCGATAGCCTTGATAGTATATCGCGTTGACCATATCGGCACCCATGGCGACACGCAGCACGCCTCCGGCCTGCTTACCAAGTTGAACGGGCTGCCCCAGTAGGATCCTCTTGGCGGCAGCCACGTGGTCGGGCAAGGCAGTCGACAAATCCTTCGAGAGCAGCATGTGCATGTCGCGTAGCTGCTTGGCGTCCAGGTGCTCGCGCTTGGATTCGTGCCAGACCTTGAAGGAGATAATACTTTCCACGGGGCGAGTGCCACCACGTGATGCGAAGCCATCGACAATCGGATCCTGCAGGATCTCGATCATCGGCTGCCAGTGTGCTCGAAGGTGATTCTTGCACTGTGTGATGTACGCGCGGCAGATCTCGCTGACAGTCAGCGGGTCAATATCGAAGTACGGCTCCATGTTGGCGAGCGCACTCTCCCAGCGGAGGAGCAGACCGACGTTCATGAATGATCCCATGCGGTTGCGGACGTGCTTCATCGACTCGGGGAGGTCGTACTTGGAGAAGTAGTCCTCAAGGCCCAGTGGGTGGCACAGCTCTGCGTATTCGTCGACGGCCGTGGTCTCCATCTCGTAGACGCAGCGCATTGGCATGAGCACAGCGCCGCAGAATGGAGCACCGCCAAAGAACTTGGAGCCCGTGACCAGCGTGATGTATCCCTTGGACGTAAACTCGTGGAAGACGTGGCTCTCGACTCGCATTTGGCACGCGTCGATCACCACCAGCAAACGGTTGGGGTACTTGGCAGCGAGCATGTCGACCACTTCGAGCGACGGGCAGCTGTAGCCAGTCTTGGAGCCCATGACAACGTGCAGAAGCACAACGTTGGAGCTAGTCTCGTCATCCAGCAAGCGCGAGACGGTGTCAGTTACAATCTTCTCGACACGGTTGATGTTACCATCGTCCGTCCGACCGGGCAGCTCGACGACGTCGACGAGATCTGTAGGGTAACGACGCAGCACATCGCCAGGCGTGGCTGCCTCGCCGCCAGGAGTCAAGTCGCTGAAGTGGCGGCCTCCTGAGGCACTTGACGAGCCTCGGCCGATCTCTCCATGAGCGCTGATGATGCTAGTCACCTTACGTTGACCACCGGCGATCTCCACGCCCGAGAAGAGCCGCGCAAACGCCGCTGCCGTGGCCAGCAGCTCCGCATCTGTACCAGAAGGAGTGAGCAGCACACGTAGGCTGTCATCTTGTACGAGTCCAGCGACTCCCAAGCACGCAGCCACACGTTCACGGATGTTGGACATCTTGGAGTCGAAGTAGTCGGTGGACGTACGCGAGTTTGGGTTGATCGAGAACGAGTTGAGCAGCAGCTCCTGGCGCAGTTTATCACAGCGTGTGAATCCATCCAACGTGATCCCCGAGCACGTGCAGCTTGCACGGGCAATGTCGCTGCGGAACGGGATCGTGGAGCCGTTGTATTTGTTCGTCTTCGTGATCGGACACAGCACGGACCGCTCGTCCGAGCCACGGATCAGCAGCGTCTCCGTTTGCTCAGCAAACGGCAGCGCACAGGCGACGAAGCGGATGATCTCGTTCCACGAGTCACCGTGAGTCGGGATGTGCAGTAGCCCAGCCAATCGCGAGTACAACTCGGCGTTCGAGGAGACGTTCTTGAGCTGGTGGAGCAGTCGCACTTCATCGTACTCCTGCTCGCCCGTCTCGGCATACGCGGCGATCTCATCCGGTGGGAAGGTCTCCAGGTACTTGATCTTGGTGAACAGCAAGACGATGCTGCGTGCGCTGTAGCACGGTGAGTTGCGGTTAAGCTCTGGCAGACAGAGCAGTCGATCTTGCAGGAACGAGCTTAGTTTCACGGCGTCGACGATCGAGTCGAGCTTCCACTGGCGCTGGTTCTGCTCGGGAAGCAGGTTGTGCTTGAGCAGCGGCAGCAGCTCTGGGTGGAATCGCTCCACTTGCTCTTGCAGCGCTTGTAGACTCGAGCGCGGGCTCGTGTTGGCGCACTCCATCTCTCGGTCGACGTCATCGCACAGCAGCGCCGGCTTGGAAGGCAGTCGGATCTGGTCGGCCGACGGCGACGACAGTGGCGACGCTTTGCGCGGCTCGTCGTCGCTCTTCGCCCTGCGTGCTGACGCCATTTGGCCACGCACAACGGAGATCTTCTTCATCTTGGCCTGTGGGGTTGGTGACGATAAGTTGGATAGCGTGGGTTGGTCGGCGGCTCCGAGGGTGTGTTGGTAACTGCGCGAAGGCCGCTGCCTCTGCTGCGGTTGTACCGTACGGCGACTTGAGATAGAAAGAGAGCTGCTCACTCACCACCCAGAGACTACTAACGCAAGCCAGCTACTGGTACGGCGCCGACCTGCTTGCACCAAAGAGTCACGGACACAACAGACAGGCGAGGCCCAGTCAGTGAGCGGTCCAGTCTGGACCGGTTCCCGGCCGCGCCTCGCGTGCGAATCGGCGCGTAGCTTTGACTCTCTCGAGTCCGTCGTGTGGTTTCTGCGGAGGGTGTAACGGCAGAAAGCAATCGGCTCCGGCGGCTGAAGAGGCGTGGACAGTGGGAGTGTCTCCGATATTCAGCCATGGACTCCTTGGATTTTCGAATGTTTTCCGCTTGCAGTTCCGAAAAAAGAACCGGCAGATTGGGCTAAGCTAGCCTAATACAGAAAGTACTAATCATCAAAACGCTGGGGTTTCATCGTCGGTTGCATCGTATTCTGAGGTCGTTTCGTCCCAGTGCTGCGTGGTATTTTGGGCTCTGTCTGAAACGGACAGAGAGCTTGAATTCGTGCGGAAGTCGCTGGAAATGGAGCGTTGCTGGTGTAGTGTTGACTCGCTCGTGCGTGCCTGGCTGGCTGCTGTCTGAGATTCAGCTGTGCTGGGCCTCGCCACCTTGGGAGATCTGTATGAATGAAAGCCTCGTACCACCGCGTGTCTTTGGTGGCTGGGTACCAGACTTCGCCTGCAGCCACGAAGGTGATTACTCCGACCACCAGTGACAAGCCCTACGTGCTTGAAGCACCCATAGTGATAGTGTGCCGTGCTTACCCATACGGTACGTCTGGGCCCCTGCTATTAGCAGGCTACTAATGGACGGCGTGCACGAAGCTCGCCACTCGGCATGGGAAGGACCTCCCACTCATCGCATTTCTGAGCGCATGCAAGCCGCGACAGGCACAACAGTACCGTAACGTCACTAGACGCGTGGTTGATAAAACCAGAGCCAAAAATACGCTTAATTCCTTAGGAGGAGGGGGAGGAGAAGGAGGAGGAGAGGAGCTCCCACCGTTGAAGTCCAAAACTCAGGTCAAAAGATCCGACAGCTGGCCGGAGCGATTCCGCCGCTGGATCCACCTCTTTAATTCGATATTCTGTTTCTTGCGATGTCGCCTATGTATCATATTATACAATGTAGTGAAAGTAAGGTGGTCCACACCATTGTATGATGTTAGTGTGGTCCACGCAGCGAGTCAATCAATGACTGGAAGCCGATTGGCGATCGACATCAATCACCAAACGACACGAGTAGCTACTGCACGAGGAAGAGATGGTGGGCGTGACGAAGAAGGCGCCGAGCAAGCAGCGTCAGGGCTCCGTGCTCAAGATGCAGGGCTGCACGCACTTCCGCCAGCGCATCGTATTCGCGACGCTGAGTGGGCGTCCGATCCGCATCGAGGAAATCCGCTCGGACGACGAGGAGCCGGGTCTCACGGACTTTGAAGCCAACTTCCTGCGTTTGATGGACAAGCTCACGAACGGCAGCCACATCGAGATCAACGAGACTGGTACCAAGCTCAAGTACTCGCCTGGTTTCATCGTCGGCGGCCGCATCGAGCACGACTGCGGCAACAAGCGGTACGGCTTCATCAATGAGTTCGAGTGATTGATGGTCGTTGCAGGATGACTGATGGAATATTGGTATGTGTGGTACAGATCGATTGGATGGTTCCTGGAGGCTGTGGCGGCGCTGGCGCCCTTCGGAAAGCTGCCGCTGAACGTCACGCTGCGTGGCATCACAAACGACAACGTCGACATGTCGGTGGACGCCTTCAAGGCGACGACACTGCCGCTGATGAAGCACTTTGGCATTGATGAAGGCCTGGATTTTAAGATCAAGAAGCGTGGCGCACCTCCAAACGGAGGTGGTGAGGTCATTTTCACGTGTCCGATTGTGCGCCAGCTCCAGTCCATCCAGCTCGTGGAGGAAGGCTTCGTGAAGAGAATACGGTACGACGCTGCTGTTTGATTGATGAAGTTTCTGGTTGCATTGATGCTAACGACGAATGCTTGATGCTCTTGCAGTGGTGTGGCCTACTCGACGCGTGTGTCGCCGCAGACGTCGAACCGTATTGTGGACGCCAGTCGCGGCGTGTTCAACAAGCTGCTGCCGGACGTGTACATTTACTCGGACCACTACAAGGGCGCCGAGTCCGGCCAGTCGCCAGGCTACGCTCTGTCCCTGGTGGCTGAGACCACGACGGGAGTCTTCCTGGGTGCTGAGGCTGCTGCCACTGGCGGCAACCTGCCGGAGGACGTCGCGACGCTGGCGTCGCACCTGCTCTGCGAGGAGATCCAGAAGGGCGGCTGCGTGGACACGACCAACCAGGCGCTCGTGCTGCTGTACATGGCGCTGTCGCCAGAGGACGTGTCCAAGGTCCGATTTGGCAAGCTCACTCCGTACACGTACGTGACCTACTTCGCTCTCTGATGCTCGTGTTTGATGTTGTTCTGACGGGATTGAATCGCTCTGATTGTGGAAATTCAGGATCCAGTCGCTGCGCCACCTGCGCGACTTCTTCGACATCACGTTCAAGATCAAGGCCGACCCAGAGACCAAGACCGTGTACCTGTCGTGTCTCGGCACGGGCTTCAAGAACTTGTCCAAGAAGGTCACTTAGACGCGCGCTTCTCCGATGGCATCCGCATTCGACTATAGAAACCCAAATACATGTATATACCAATGCAACTTTTGCTTTTTCCCTATTTGCGCCGCATCTTGGACGTCTTGGACACATCGCCGCCGGCGGCACCCATCTTCATGGCAGGCTTGGGCACAGGAGTCGCAGTGCCCATACGCACAGACATGGGTACGGCCGTGAGATTGTCCGGAATCCTTGTGCGTAGGCGGCCTGACTCCCTCAGTGAGACCCTCGCGTTCATGAGCCACAGTCTCGCGAGGGCCGTCGACGCGGCGTTAGCGACCACCGGCTTCTTGGTCCACTCGAAGTGGCGTGCCATGACTTCCTCTTCGTCGTCGCTCACCTCCACCAGGTTGCGGCGCTTGCCATGCTTGCCAAAGACGCGGTCTTGAGCCCTACGGTACCACTTCTGCATGAGCGCGTACGAGGCTGCGTTGAGCTGGACATTACCCCAGTCGCCCCCAGGGCCACCGTAGCCACCGTCGTCTCCACCACGGAAACCAAACAACCCAAGGCCACCGTTGGCTTGCTGCTCGCGCAAGTGCACGATGCAGTTGAGGCATATCGTCTTGAACTTTTCGTGCTTGGTAAAGAACTCCTTCCAGCCGGCGACATCGAATTCCTCTGCTAACGACTGGGCTTCGAACTTGTCACCCAGGATCTCGATCGGGATCGCCAGCTCAACTTGCAACTGGCGGCGACTGAGGCACATCTCGCACTCACTCTTTCGAGCCTGCTGGATGATCGGCTGCACGACAGACTTGAGCCGTTGGATGCGCCGTGCGCGTGCCAGCCACAGGCGAATGATCGTTCGAGAAGGTGCCGACAGCGTCACGGGTCCGAACTTTGGGCGGCCGTCGTCATCGTCGTCGTCGTCGTCGCTGATCGCTGGGTTCAGACTGTCAAGGATCTTGGCGAACTGAGCCAGCAGATACGGCCGCGCACGACGCAGCGTCCGCGGCGTGAGGATCGACGGGAGCTGGTTCACGATCCACGAGCGGTTGTAGTTGAGGAACTTGAACCGGAAGGTCTCCGATGTGATGCGCTGGTTCATGAGGTAGGCCTCGTGGGACGCGCCCTTCATTTTCTCGAGATCTTCCCATCGCGGCACGCCGAACTCGTCATCGTCATCGGGCGGAGCGAGCCACGCAGTGTTCTCGTGCTTGATCTTCCAGAACTCGAACCGCACAGCCAGCCAAAACACGGTCTCATGGACGAATTTGGCCACACAGACCACGAATGCCGCTAGCAGCGGCATGGCCGGGTCGCCAAACAGGTTGTAGCTGGCACGCGCCATAATCTCGATAGCGATCACGAAAAACACGATGCCTGTGATGTGGATCGTGCACATCATGAAGAACTGCGACGAGAAACACATTTGGTCGAGCGTACGCAGGTTCTCATCGATACACTCGTCCAGGTTCGGCTCCATGCCCTTCCAGCGCTGCTCTCGCTGCAGGAACCGGTAGCGGCAGTACACGAGATAGTCGTACAGCTTCCAGCCTTGGAAGAGCTCGACGACGTTGAGCACAAACACTTCGCACACGAGCTGAAACACGAGGATGATGAGCGAGTACCAGAGGTAGATCTCCATGTCCTTCTCGCGGATGTTGTACAGGATCGGAAGCTGCACTTCCTCGCGAAAGTACATCATCAACAGGATCAACACTGGTTGGTAGAACATCGCGAGTCGGTCCATCGAGCAGCCGGCATAGAAGTCGATGATCGGCTCGACGGTCTCGGCGTCTTCGCCTTCCTTGGCTTCTTCTTCGGCTTCTTTCTTCTTTTCGCCTTCCTTTTCCTTGCCTGTCGCAGCGTCTGCGTCTTCCTTGTTTGCTGCTGTCGAGCGCGTCACGCTGCGCCACATCAGCAACGCGCCTTTGCCAATCGTTTTGAGTTTGTCGACTACGTAGGAAACGATGGAGCCGATGAACTCGCCCATGGCCTCAAAGGCCGTGTCCACGTACACGCGTTGCAGCAGCATCATCCCGAAATCTAGTGTGTTACCCATGACAAAGTCGCCAAAGTCGGTAGCACCGAAGGTCATGAGACCGCCAATCAAACTCAGCGCCGAGACCAACGGAGCCATCAGCAGCGACTCCCTGAGCTGGCCTTCGATCCAGCCTTCGACGTACGCGTTGACGAACTCGGTGAGGACGATCACGTAGAACATGTAGTCCCCGAACGAGCTCCAGAACGAAATCTCCAGCATGAGCACGAGGAAGAGACCCAGCAGCATGGACGTGAACACCATGTTGGCGCGCTTCCACTGTGTCGGCCACCACACGTTGCGCTCGATCGCCTCTTGGTCGTTCTTTTCGTGCATGATCTTCTCGGCGATCGAGATCGGCTTGGGGATGAACACCTTGGCGCCGAGGAAGATGAGATACATGCCAAGCGCCAAGAAGCAGAAGCCAATGCGGCCTTTGCGCGTGGCGTCCACGTCATCGGGATTGATCTTGTCGTCCATGTAGTGCTTGAATATGTTGTCGATGAGCCAATAGCCGCTGGCGCTGCGCGCAGTGAAGTACTTGTCACCTTTGAGAAGCACGTAAAAGCTGCCGACGACGACGAAAATTGGTCCACACCCGAGCACCACACCGACCGAGGGCGGGGGAGCAATGAGAGAAAAGACCGAGAGGAAGCGAAGCCGTGGTGGCGACTCGAGGAACGTCGTGAGCCGCACGACCAGCCAGAACGCGAACGCGCCCACGGTCATGAAGCTGCCCAGCACCATGAAGAGGAACACGAAGACCTGCTTCTCGAACGCGAACTGGATGATGAGCTCAAAGTAGCTCAGCGCGTGGAGATTCAAGCTCAGCGTGTATGCGGCATTGGTGGCATCGCGGTCGTACTCGGAGTAGATGAGCTGGGCCTTAATGACACGCTTCGTGCGGGCGTCGACCTGGTAGTACGCGATGTTCAGTTCCACCTTGCGTGGGAAACACAGAGTCGAGCAGTCTCCTTGCAGGTCTTGCGAGGCACTGTTGTCTACCGTGACTGGAATGAAGTAGTCGCTTCCCAGGGCATCGAACAGCTCGTCATAGTACGCACCGCCGCGGAAGTAGCTGGCCAGAGTAGCTGGCTCACGGAGGATGGAGTATAGCACGGTGTCTTGGGTTTGCTCGAACCACCGCGGAGTCACATCCGCCGTTGGCAAGTCCTCTTCATACGTGCACTGGACATCGCGCATGCATAAATCAGCCACAGGAGACTGAAACACATCGAGCGGGCCGACGTAGCGGATGTCATCCTGGTTGGGCAGTGGTGGGTACTGACGTCGCCACCAATTGCGTCCGTACGCACCCAGTTCATTGGTCATTTCTGGTAGCTGGCACTGGTCGCTCTCAAAGAGATCGAAGATCGGGATATACGAGTCAAACTCCTTGCAGCTGGAGAAAAACGGCAAGTACGGCAGCAGCACTTTCTCAAACTTGAACAGATACTGGGTGTGCGTGTCGTCCGTCGGGTCCAGGTACATTTCGTGGAACGTCTCGCGGTACTTGTCGACCATTTGATGCGTGAGGGACGCCGAGCCGTACGGCAGGAGCCAGTACGACGTGCTGGGATTGACCTCTTCGAATGGATCCGTGATCAGCGGGATCTGCGGACTAGCAGTGCTCACGTTGTGGGACAATAGCACTCGACCACGCTCAAAGGCACTGTACTTCGGCGGCAGGTTCAAGGGGAACGATGTGTAGTCGCCATCACCCGCGAAGTACGCGATCACGAATGAGTAGTCTCGCACAACCAGCTCTTCGTCAAAGGAGACGGCTCGCGACAGCGGTCGCGTGTCCGCCTCCATGCCTTGTGTGACGTTGCTGCGCACCGGCGTTTTGATTTGGACAGCAGTCGAGTTCACAAAGAAAGGGGCGGCTGTGGTGTACAGGCCGTACGTGATGTGGATCTCCACCTTGAGAAGCACGTCTTCCAAGGCAAACACGGTGAGGTTTAGCAGATCGTGCTTGTCGACGTCTGTCGACATGAACCACCGCGGTAGCTCGAGCGGCAGCTTGCACGGCGTGGTCTCACTCTCGGATCCACTCGGTCGCACAACGCCGCGCGAGTCACAACTCGGATACTCGCACGTGCTGTTTTTCACAAACAATGCGACCTTGTAGTGCTCATTGTACACAAGATCCTGGGGAACATGGCGGAAGTCGAACGATAGCGTGGCTTTGGCCAAGCCACGCAACCTGAACCAGGCGTTATCGTTGGGGCGCGTTCCTTCGTCGCGATCAACACCCACGAGGCACTTGGGCAGCTCGGTAGACATGACGTACGTCTTCATGATCGTCTTGGACGCATACACGACCGTCGCCGCTGTGTCCGAGAACTCGACACCGTAGTTGGAGACACGGACGTCCACATCCGTCGTAAATGCGTCACTCGCTCCGTCCGATGCCGTATACGGCGGTGCTCGGCACGTCACCCGAGTGGAGCTGACGTAGAACGCCGGTGCCATGATCGCGTGGCCGCCCGTGTGGAGTCGGAAGCTACACACCAGTCGACTCGAGTTGAGGAAGTTGCGGCCAATGACTGTAAGGAGCTGCCCACCGGCCACGCGGACCTTTGGCGGGCACGTACGAATCACATCGATTGTATCGTTCTTCCAGAACGCAACGGATGCGGACTGGTTCACCGGGTACACAATCTTGGAGACCTCGACTTCGCCTGTGCGGTCACGCTCGACAGTCGAGTCAAATGCGACGTCGTCGTCCTGGAAATGGTACGAGAACTGCGGGTAATACTGCTTGGTCGCTCGCTTGTCGCAAACAGGCACGGGCCGAATCGCACAGTCGAGCAGCTCGTCCTGTCCAGAGGTCGACCACGTTTGGCTGGGGCACTGAATGTAGATACTCGTCATGTTGGCAGTGCCGAGTGGGCAGAATTTTCCTTCAGGGCACTTGTTCCTGTTCTTTTCCGTGTCTTTCGTCCCACGAACGCAGTAATTGCCTCGGTCACAAACGCTGTCGTACTGATGGTCGATGGTCGTGGCTGCAGCGCAGTAGTGGCCTGCAGGACACAAGTGATCAAACTGCCCTCGCCGGTTCGTGCCTTCGCCACACACGAATCCAGCGGCGCAGGGCAAGCTGGTCGAGAGCGATGACATGGCAGAGCTCCCACAGACACGACCGGCAGGACAGATCTCACACATCGAGATATCCGTGACACCCGAGTGTGGAGACCATGTCCCTTCAGGGCATGACCGACATGTGATGCTGTCAGCGAGAGATCGGTAGTAGCCTTTCGGACAGATCGACGGGATGTACGTGCCGTAGCTCGGGCACGTGTGACCTGCGGGGCACACCTCGCATTTGACAGTGGCCTTGAGTGGTGTGTATGTGCCTGGAAAGCACAAGGTTGCAGCGACAGACCCGGTGGCACCTGAAAAGCTTCCAACAGGAGCCTGGATAGGGAACGTCGTGCCCGGTGGACAGTAATGGCCTGAGAAGCACACTCCTGTGCCGGAAACCGTCTTGGATCCTTCGTAACAATACGTCCCCTCAGTACATTCTTGAGGAGCTTGAGCACCTTGCGGTTGGTTGGCTCGCCACTCTGTCGTGCGGTCATGAGCGACGCCGCCGAGGCAGTAAGTACCCTGGGCACATGGCTTGGGGCGGAAGGGATTCACATCTGCCGGGTCGAGTGTCCGTGTGCCTTCTTCACAAATGAAGCCTGCGGGACACAGCAACGCCGGAGCGGACAGTCCAATGGACATACACACGAACCCTGCCGGACAGAGTTTTGGCGTCTGCATCGCCCACTGCGGGCAGACGTAGCCAGTCGGACACAGCGTACAGGTGGGCTGCTTCGGAGCGGGATTGTACGTGCCAGGGTAGCAATCTCGAGGCTTGATGTTCCCTACTCCCGGACAGTACTGGCCTGCAGGACACACGATCGCATCGGCATCGTTCGGGCAGTAGTGGCCAGTTGGGCACGGCCCTTGGCCCTCAGGCGTTGACGAGCCACGTGGACAGAAGAAGCCGGCAAAGCACTTCTGCGGCGTGCTGAAGTTCTTCGCTATCGACTGCTGCATCGCCACACCACGACGACAGTACATTCCGACCGGACACGAGTACGGCCGCTCAGCCAGAAGTACCGTCGAGTTGGTTTCGTCACACATCTGCAGATCGCAGCTTGTTTCGTTTGGCGGATGCTCAATGCGACGACTGCCGATTGCTGGATACACCCACGGGATGTAACTCCACTTCCGATTTGCATCGAGGAAGGAAACCCACTGGGTCTCATTATCGACGCGATACTCCTTGTTGGTCATGAAGTCGCTCACATCAGCCGATTTCGTGCCCTGACGACAGTAGTGGCCCGACGGACATGGCTTCTCAGGTGTGCGTAGACCATAGGTGTCACAAACCATGCCAGCAGGGCAGATAATAGGTTTCGACATCCCGTGGTCCGGGCAGTAGAACCCCACAGGGCACAGAATACACTTCCTCTGCGACTCTCGCGGCTGGAAAGTTCCGGGTGAGCAGACGCTGAAATTGCCGCCGCCTCTTCCATTGTGCTCCTCACATATTGTACCGTTTGGACACGCCATGATGTTCCCTTGCGAGCAGAACTTGCCGGTCGGGCACGATTGCAGGTACGTATACTCGAGTCCGCTGCTCGTGAAATACTGGCTGTTCGCCGTGACTTCGAAGCTGACACGTCCTTGTAAGTACATCAGATTCCGGAGCTGGCGTGGAGCCACACACGTGAGCAGCGACGACGTGAGCACGGTGGCGGGCACCTTTTCTTCACCAAAGCGGCAAGCCATCAGCGTGTGATTCACGAAGTTGCGACCTTGCACGAAGACAGGAGTGCCTCCTTCGATGGGTCCACGCGTCGGTGACAGCCGCGCGATGGCCATATCCTGCAGATAGCTGTACGGTAGCATGCTGCGCGACTTGTCGATGCCGTTGTTGGTCGCTCGCACTTGAAACACGCCTGGCTTGTGCTGTGGCGCCGCACACGTGATCTCTTCACTGCTCTGCCACGCTGCAGGCACCACTGTGGAGTCGAAAACGCACGCGAGGTCCACAGTGTTGATGAATCCAGAGCCAAACACCGACACAACAGTGCTTGCGTCGAGCGCTGGGCCTAAGGCTGGAGCTAATCGAGTGATGCGGATCTCGGGAACGAAGTGGAAGGAAACTTTCGAGCGTGTGAAGTCTTGTCCGTTGGTCGAGAGCTGAACGAACACTTCCCCAGGTTCGTCGACGACTGGTGTGATACAACGCACGAGTGTACCAGGAACAAGTAGCTCCCCGCGGACAAGTCGCCAACCGAATCGGCACATCAAGCCGTGATGGTCTCCAATATCCAGGTCATAGCCCTTGATGAGCACTGCTGTTCCTCCACGCACTGACGCAAAACGAGGGGACACTGAGACCATGTCCGCAGCAGTCGTGAATGTGAAGAAGACTGGGTTTGACGTGAATGATGCGTTGTTGTTCATCACGACGACTGGGATGGACGCGGCAGCATCTCGCTGCGGTGGCGACACACAAACGATTTCGTTGGAGGACACGTACTTGACGACTTGTACAAAATCATCGTTTCCAAACTTGCAGCGAAGGCGGCTGTCTCGCTGGAAGTGGCGTCCGCGCACAGTGACAGCAGTGCCGCCAGTTCGAGGTCCAGTAGGTGGACTGATGGACTCGATGTATGCGTCTGTGTACACTGTGATCTTGATAGGCGAGTTGGAGAACGCGAGGCCGTTATTCGATACTTGGAGCTCGTAGACCCCAGGCGAGAGCCGAGGCAGTCCACAGACCACTAGGGTTTCCGACTTGAACTGTCCAGGGACGACAGCACTCCGACCAATTCGACACGAGAGTGCGAGAGAGTTGGTAAACCCAGAGCCATCGACAGTAACCAACGTTCCGCGTCGTGTGGGCACTGACTCTGGATGGATCACCCGCAGGACTGGAACAGAGTCAACCGCCGTCACTGGATCCTCCTTGTTGCCATCACTAGAAAGTGCCACTCGAAGTTCTCGCTGGGTTCGTCCGCTGGTGCTTTGGTAGGTGAATTTGAGATCATCGACCGGCATCACAGCTCCTCGTGCCAGCAACTGCACTCGGACGTCACCTTCCACCTGAGCTGCTGGAGCAACGCACTGAATCTCGTCTGTGCTCAGCATAACTGCTGGTACTGGAGGCGCCACACCAAAGCGACAGTGTGTCACTGTGTCCAACCGCACACCGCGAATTATAGCGACTTGACCGCCAGTCATGTAGCCCTCCGAAGGCTCCATAGACACCACTAGAGGTGGGGCCACGAGCTCTAATCTCGCGAAGCTGCGTGACTTGACGTGCCCGTCGTTGGAGACGTAGACGTTGTAGAATCCAGGTTTGATCTTTGCTGGAACAGGACACATCACTTGGGTCGCACTTTCGAACGATGCTTTGACAACACGCTCTCCAAAGAAGCACGACAGATCATCCGACAGTCTGGCGTTGGTTGTCGTGAGGCCCACGAAGCTGTTCTCGCTGGCCATAGCAGTGTGGCGAGTCGGTGAGACTGACTTGACTTGCTCCGCTGGCCAAACCGTGAACAAGACGGCGTCTTCGCATGAAAAGTCGACACCATTGCTCGTCACAGAGACCTTGAGTTGGCCTGGTTGTTCAAATTGCGGGGTCACACAGACCATCTTCGTCGCGTTCACGACCTCGCAAGTACCAGACGCTGCGTCACCGAACAAGGCAAAAGACGAGTTGGATACGAAATTCTCGCCTTGAACGTCGACGATTGTGCCTCCGAGCTGCGTTCCAGCAGCAGATTCGATGGACCGCACACGAGCTGGGAGTTCAAACCCGTACAGCAACGGTGTTGGTGCTCTGTTTAGACAGTCGCGTCCGTTAAGGGAGACCCTGACCTCAGCCGAGCGCACACCAAACGGAGGAGTCGTGCACGTGAGCAGAGTCGCGTTGACAAAAGCCGCATCCACGAGCTGGCTTCCAAAGCAGCAAGAGAGCTGCGGAGTGAACACGAAGTTCACACCAGCCACACTCACAGTGGTGTTACCACGGAAGCTGCCTCGTTGTGGCTCGATCTTGGTCAGCTGGACCGGATGATGAACTCGCATTGGCAAGTACGGAGATAACGATGAAGCAACAGGTACGTTGTCCACCTCGAGATGCACTTGCACCACTCCACTTGGCAGCTCGGGGGTCATGCAGTTGGATTGTTTGTCGCTGATCCGATCGGCAGGAACACATGTTTTGTTCGTGGCCGCTTGGGCTGATGCACTTGAGTCGCTGGTAGCATTCGTCGAGAAGCAGCACTCCATGGACGATGTCGGCGGGAGTAGATTGCCCACAACACTGATCTTCACTTGGCTCTGGCTTTCGACGAGGCTTGGATGAATCGTGTGCAGCACCACAGGCTCCAAGTACGTGAACTCGAGAGGCTTCGCGGATGGATGCTGCTCGTCTCCAACAGCCAGGACGAGAACTCGCGCGACACCAGGACTGCTCGCCTTTGGTGTCTTGCACGAGACGACTGAATCGGTGCTCGATGATGCTGGCATCACAACACTGCTTCCATTGTCGAAAGTGAACTGGCACATGGTGTCGACAATGCTCGGAGAGACTGGAACTCCTCGGATACGAAGAACCGTACCACCGCCCAGTGGCCCGCTTGAGGGAACTAACTCGTAGCTCAATGGCAGCTCGGTAAACGTGAACAACCCTGGAGCACGCACATAGTTTTGGCCGTTGAGAGTGGCCTTGACACTCACGGATCCGCTGGCTCGCGGCGGGGCTGTGCAGAGCAGTGCAGAGCCGTTTACATAACGTGCTGGGACGCGGATGTCGTCAAAGAGGCAAGCAATATCCACACTGTAGCGGAAGTTACGGCCCATAACCACGACGGGTGTCCCTCCTGTGATCTGGCCAGTTGACGGTGAGAGGCTTTCGACAATTGGGTCTAGATAATACTCGTACGAGTGATCCAGCGGATAGTAGTCTTGGTCGTTCAGAGTCAGCATCAACGGCACAGAGACTGCAACCGACGATGACGGCGGCACTTCCCTTGCTGAGGGTGTTGTACATCGAAGTTGACGGCCTGAGCTGTCCACAAGCCACGCTTTTGTACACAGCGTCCGACTACCGAAGCAACACTTGGTATATCGAGAAGCGTAAAAGTTCATGCCGGAGATCGTCAACACTGTCCCACCGCTCACAGGTCCAGCGATGGGCTTGATCAGACGAACGCGTGGGCGTTCTTCGAACTGGTACTGCACTCTGTTTCGGGAATAATCGACACCGTCGTTCATTGAAACCTCCAGCTCCACTGACTCGGCATACTGGTTGGGCGGGGAAATGCAGAGTAGCTCTGTTCCCGAAAGCACGGTTGCTCGCACTTCGGTGTTTCCAAAACGGCACCAAGCAGCTTGACTTCCTGCGTCGAAAGCGAGTCCACGCACAGCCACAGTCGTTGAGCCTTCCATCGAACCACGAATTGGGGAGGCTTGAATGACGCGAGGCCCCGGCGAAAACTGGAATGTCGCCAATGTCGAGACAAAATCCTTTCCATTCACCGACAGATCAAGCGCCACAACTGTGATGGATGGATTTTGGGATGCGGCGCCCATCAGAACACCATCGAATGGTGGACTGACGCATGTCACGACGTCACGAGAGATCGTTGTCGCAGTGACAATGACACCAGCGCCAGCGAGACCAAAGCGGCACCAAATTTGGAGCGAAGGATCGAAGCTCTTGCCTCGGATTTCGATGCGAGTGCCACCTTCAAGTCTTCCTTGCTGTGGATACGCGCTTTCCACTTCCAGGCGAGTCGCAAATCTCACGGACTGTGACAAATCCGCGTCCACCCAAGCTTGATCGTTGTTGGAGATGGCAACAATAGCAGAGGCAGTCGCTTCGACCATGAGCGGTGACGAACACTTGAGCTGAGTGGATGAGATCCATCGAACTTGTCCAGGCCAAATTCGCGAGCTCCCGACGTCTTTGAATGCACACTTCAGGGACGGTGAATAGTAGAACCCGAGTCCGTACACGTCGAAGATCGTCACCGCCTTCTCAAATGCATCGCGCGGCAAGACGTTGGTAATGACAACCGGCTTCGTGAACAGGAACGCCCGACACAGCAGACCGTTTGTGCGTGAACGAATCGAATCGACGCGAAGATCCACATACCCGGTGATTGATGATCCTGGCGCGATACACTCGATCACTGTGGGCGATAGAATGCGAGCGAGCTGGGGACTTCGTCGGGCTCCAAACGTGCACTGGATCTCATCGTCGTTTGCGAAGACTCCGCCGGTAATGCGAATTCGTGAGCCGCCTGAGGCCGACGCTTGGTTAGGATGCACATCACGGATGATGAGACGGTCCTCGTAGCTGTAGAAGCTGCCACTATCCATGAAATCCACGTCATTGAAGGATATTGAGACTCGAGCGTGTTTCCGGAGCCAAGACGGTGGGATGCGACATCGAAGGCTGTTAGCACTCAGGATTGTTCCTGTTGACAAGAGTTCGGGATCTCCAAAGCGGCAAGTCACAGGCCCGAACAGAACGAAGTTCTTGCCCGTCACCGTCACATAGTCCACCGTTCCTGCCTCATCAAGCAGCGAGCTTGACGTCGGGCCACTTGCCGGTAAGATCGAAGAAAACTCGGGCAGAAGCACGACCGCGATCCTCAAATTGTTCACTGACACCAACTCGCCGTCACATCGTAGCTGAAAAATTTGAGTGCCCGGTCGAAGCAACGCCATGTGAAGACCGCCCAAGTCGCACGCTACTCGGTCTGACCCAAGGATCTGAGCTGGAACGCTGACGTTCAGGCCAACGAACACGCACGTCAGATTCGATGCGGCTTGAAGCGAAGAACACTGGAGCACGACTTGCTTGGTGACGGTTGGTATGACCACATCCGGCGTCGCTTTGAGCAGCCGGACACCGCGCAGAGCGGTAAAGCGCACCCCTGTCGCGAAAAAGTTACTGCCATCATCGACACTTATCGATAAGAACAGTGAAGCACCGGCGACTGCAATATTCCTGGCATCTCCGACTTGCAACGAGCATGTGAGCTCTTGGGACGACATCACTTTGGCTGCGACTGGGTCGAGCACAAACACCAAGTCTTCCGAAACGAACTTGCACAGAACTCGCATCTCTGGTGAGAAACCGCGTCCACGAACACTGACGTTGTAGCTGTTGCCAAACAACCCAGAGCTTGGCTGGATTTCAGTCACAACTGGGGCTTTGATAAACGTGAAAATGACTGCTGGTTGCTCGTACGACCCCACGGATCCCAAGACAACTCGCACAGCTGCCGCTGCTGGGATATAGTGGCGTCGTGGCGGTGTCGAGCACGCGACTGCAGTGCAGTTGATGAAGACTGCAGGCACGGCAATATCGCCGATGGTACAACTGAGGTCTTTGTGGCTGATGAAGCCTCTTCCTACGACGACCAGCCGCGTTCCTCCACTTTCAAGACCACTGATAGGATGTATCGCCAGAACCTCTATGGGGCCCACAACTTCAAAGAGCCTTCGTGCTATCTCAGTCGGTTTCGCTGATCGCCCTCTTGTTGCATTCGACTTGAGGATGCGAAGAGACACCATGCCTGGTTTGAGACGTGGCGTTGTGCACGCCAACCGCGTTGAACTGAGAAACTCAGCTCTAATGCCTTTGTCTGCCTCACCAAACGCACACAAGAAGACTGACGACGATTCGAACGATGTGCCGTACACTTCGACTTGCTCACCGCCATGAAAGGATCCATACTTCGGCTGGATAACAGTCACTCGTTCACCGAGGCTGAGCTCAAAACTCAATCCTGTCTCGACAAATCGCTGTCCACTCGCCGAGATCGAGATGGAGCACCCGCGAGCGCATACCTGCTCCTCGTTTGAAGTCACTGGGATGCTGACGCAGCTCGTATTCCACGACGATGTCTGGAGTACTCGCTCTGTTTTGGATTTGCTGGCCAGCTTCACAAATGGCAGAAATTGTTGCGAGATGGTCGAATGCAGTTTCCACGAGTCATCAGGTGCACACAGAAGTCTTGCTGATGCCACTGTGGCATTTCCAGTCGTCGTGACGATGGATAAGACGGATGGAAGGGACACAAACTCGAAGGGGAAGCTCGCAGTGCTGTATAAGCTGCCAAGCGAGATCACAGAGACGTTGACGACTCTCGCATCCATCGAACGAAGGCGAGGCACGACACAGCGAATCTTGCTGTCGGCTACGACCGCAGGAACCTCCGCTCCAACGCCGAAGCGGCACATCAAGACTGGGGTGTAGTACACATTGTGTCCTGAGAGCTCAATCATTGATCCACCGCTAACAAAGTCGACTGACGGCGTGATCGACTGCAGCTGAGGTTGAGGCACGACATCGATCTTCAGGTTCGACGAGGATATGGCGCTTTCGTCTTGACCTCTTCCAAAAATGATACTGATTTGAGCTCGTCCTGGTCGCAGTCTTGGAGTTATACACTCCATCACACTCGAGCTGACGAAAGCCAACGGCATCGAGACATTGCGCTGTTTTGACCCGTCCGTAAAAAGACAACTAGCTCCGGGCGCATCGACGAAGTTGATTCCTTGCAGTGTGAGTAGACTTCCACCCAGCTCACTCACGCGGCTTGGCGACATTGATAGAAACTGCGGTTCTGCGCCGTACTGAAACGAGAAACCCGTAACGAATACATCGCTGGGGTCGTACATCAAGCCAAGCGAGACGATTCCCGATCCCCCGAGCGATGGAGGAGCTTGACATGAGATCCGATCGGGCCGCTGCGTTGTGACAATCGCGTAGTCGGCGCCACCGAATGAACAGTACAGCGTCGCCTCGGACGCGCTGAGCTGAGTAAAATCTCCGACCATCGTGATGCTTGTTCCACCGTCGATTGAGCCAATGAGCGGCTCAATAGAACGAATCACTGGCGCTTGGATGATTTCAAACGCCGCGTTTGTGGTAGACTCCCATTCGAGATCACGGGATCGAACGACGAACTTGGTGATCGCACCTTTAGCAACGACAGGGCTTGGACAGCGTAGTTCGGTATCAGAGAATACCGTCGCAGGGATAGTTATGTCTCCAAACACGCAGTCGGCCAGAAGAGACTCGTTCCTTGGTACTTGCGTGGCATGGACGCGAACGACACCACCGCCTCGATTCCATCCCCGAAGAGGGTAGACGTCGATCACCTTCGGAAGCATACGATAGGTGAAAAACGCATTCATGTCAAGCCACGGAGATGGTCCAAACTTCACGCGGATAGGAACTCGGAGGTGGCGTCGTAGTGGTGGAACGAAGCAGCGTAGCTCGGACGACGAAATGCGAAGGCCATGGGTTGGGACGTCCCCATCAAAGTCGCAACGAATAGGAGCAAGATCAGGGAGCGACGGACTGCGTATCGTGATCTCTTGGCCGGAATACCCTGTGAGTGGATATACCTCGGTCACGTCGATTGCGAACGGGATGTTTTCGAACGAGTGGACAGACGAAATCGGAGCGCCACCCAAGTCTGCTAGTCGAACAAATGCAGCCCCAAAGCTGAGCGAGGATGGAACGTCGCACACCACTTGTTTGGTGTTGACTTTCATGGTAATACTGACGGGCGTGCTGGTGCCGTTGCTCTCCTGCTCGGTCATCTTCGATGAAAATTGACACAGAACTTTCGCATCGTTCAATCCGGAAACGTGTAGGCTGTAGAGTCGTGCACGTGTTCGCCCTTCGCTTCCAGCCTCGAGCTCCACGCGTTCGATATCCACGCTGCTCAGGTAAACGAACTCGAGTCCTTCTGTGAGGCTCAGGGCTGCGAGATCATTCTCATCTGCGAGTCGAAACTGCACCACCCGAGCCAGTCCAGCACGAGGCGAGCTGCATTCTAAACCTGAGTCGTTCAGCCTTGACGCAGGCACACTGAACGCACCGAAGAGGCATCTCCACGACTGTGCTGCGTCGAAGCCTTGACCATTTACAGTCACTGGCGTGCCTCCCTCGATGATTCCAGAAGTCGGAGAGATCGCGTGAACGACGGCGTCTCGTAGAACTGTGATCACGACGACTGACTTACCCGCTTCAAAGGCGCTAGCTGGGATAAGAGAAAGCGTCGCGCTGCCGACTGGTAAGCGAGGAGACCTGCACTCCACCTTGTCCACCGATTTGATCATTGCACGGACAGTCACTGGCTTGGATTGAGTGGCATCCGATTCGAAGATGCACGTGATCGACATCCACGACTGGAACTTCCCCCCGGCCACGGTGATTGTAGCACCCCCACGACTAAATACTGCGAGTGGAGAGACGCTGTCGATACGAATCGCTGGATGAGTCTGCAATGATACGTCCGTCGAGGCAAAATCTTGGCCGTTTGCCGAGAATGCAAGCGTGTATACATCCATCGGGAGAGCAGGCACGAGGCACGACAGTGATCGGACACTTCCTGAGCTCGAAGGTGCAGCGTTCACAGGGCCACCGTCGACAGTGATCCTGCCGCTCGCAAATTTGCAGACACCACGAGCGTACCACATCGCATGGCTCGCGTTCATGTCGATGGTGACGTTAAAGCCACCCGTGTCACGACCGTGCGTAGGAGCAATGATCGTGGCGTGAGGCTCTTCGACAAACTCCAGAAGGCCTTCAAGAAGCGCCGTCGACGAAAGACTCTTGGTATCGTCAGCATCAGAAACGACTTTGAACGACAGCGTCCGTGGCTCACGAAGATATGGTGTCGTGCAGCGCATGTGAGTCGAAGATACAAAGCGAAGAACGGGGCGAGCTAGTCCCGGCGCGAAATCGCAAACGAGCGGGAGATGTGGGGAGAAGAACGCCCCAAAAATGTCAATCTGGAACTCCCCTCGGATCGGGAAGACTTGGGGGCTGTACATCTCGACAGTTGGTCTCGAAACGGCAATAACATCGAGTGCACTGGAGCCTAGCGTTCGATTCCCGCAGCGAACATCCAGAGTGTACTTGCCACGAGGCAGTAGACCAGGCAGACATTCCAGAACGCTGTCCGACTTCACAAAAGCTGGCGCGCGACTGAACTCTCGACGATCACGGTTGACAACACACTCAACGTGCTGGCCGAAGGCGAATCCGCTGCCGTAAACCTCGAATGCGGCAGCACCGGATCCTTCGCCAACGACGGTGTGAGAGGTTGCGATGACACTCGTTGGGCAGCTGGATATGTCTACACCAAGGTGTAGTCGTGCCAGTTGATGGCCTGACAACCAAACTGACAGAACTGGTGGATAGAAAGCCGATCCCGCTGGCAGTGTGCACTGAAGTACACTATCCTTCACGTACACAGCACGGCTTGTCTGTGTGTGAGACCCTCCTTCGCCACGGCACTCGTAGTGATCTGATGAAAAGAATCCGCTCGCAGAGATCGAAACAACTCGTTCTCCGTGCTCCTGAACTTGAACACTGGTGATGCTGAAGTTGGCGGGTGGATAACGCACTTCGATCTCTCCAAACCCTCTAGCTCGTTCCAGTCCGTTGAGCGTGAGGGTCACATTCGTTTTGCCTCCTTCCACCGATGAAGGAACGAGGCACTGAGCGCAAGAGCTATTCACAACCGTAGCGAGAGTCACCACATCGGAGCCGAAGATGCAACGAACCGAGTCACCGATTTGAATGAAGTTCGAGCCGTACACCGTGACAACTGAAGTGCTCATCATCGCCACATTTTGTGGCAGAACTGCGAAGACGCTCGGCGTCGCAAAAACTTCAATGCTGATCATATTCTCGGACCATGATGCAGCGTTGTCATGGCTGATAGATAGCAGAACGACTCCTGGTCGCTGCTCTGGTGTGATGCAGCGCAGAGAGGTGTCTGACAATCGCACACCGGCGACGGTAGTATCCCCAAAGCGGCAATACGCGTCGGCTCCCTCATACAAGGCAGGCAACACCGTGATGATCATCTCGACACCTCCGCTCTCACTCACAGCTGAGGGGCTTGCAGAAATAAGCGTCAATGACTCAATGACCTCGAGAACTCGACCTGTGCGAAGTCGGGAGGCGCGATTGATTCCTGTACTCACGTCCAGCTCGACTGGGTACTCTCCACTGACATTCAAGCCGACGAGGCAGTCCAGGAACTCACCAGACCGCTGAAGCACTGGGGCGACATGGCTTCCGAAGCGGCAACTTTCAAGCTCTGGTACATCCAGGTCCTTTCCCACAATCCGCACTATGATTGAAGCTTGAGATACCGATACGATCGTCGGAGAGACTTCTTGCACAACGGGGAGTGCAACGTACTCGAACGTGACCGGATTGGACACGATGGCTGACGACGACGCACCGATTAGACTGACTTTCAGGGAAGTCGTTGCTGCCGTGTGGGCCAAGGGTGCTGAACATTCGAGATATGAACTGTTCAGCACCACTGCTGGAGCAGTCTGATCGCCGATGATGCACTCGAGAGGACGGGTCGTCGAGAACACACCATACACCCCGATGCGGGTATCTAGGCCGGTGAAACCGCGACATGGCGCACAATGCGACACTGTGATTCGAGGTACGACTGTGAATACCACTGGCTGGAGCAGACCAGTTCGGAAGTCGATCCCGTTGTTCGAGACGTACACTTTTTTGGCTCCAAGTGGCATGAATGGGACTTCACACTCCACTTCTGTTGCCGAGATGAACGTGGCGTTGGCATCAACGTTGTCGAAACGGCAAGCAAGATGTTTCGAGTTGCGAAATTTCCTGCCGGAGATGACAACTGGTTGGTTCGCATTCTTCAATGAGACACCGTGTGAGGGCGTCACTTGCTGAACAGTGACTGGCAGAATGGCTTGAAACTCGACAAGATCATTCTGAAGCGTTTGCGATCCATCGACAAGCACCTTGACTTGGTGAGTTCCCAGCGCGAGTTTCGGACTCTGGCAGCGGAGCGACTTTTTGTCAAGAACCACGACATCAGTCGCAACCGTGACTTTGCCGAAGACACACGCGTACGCTCGATCCATCGAAAATCGACCTCCTCGAACGGTTATCGTGGTGCCCCCTTCAGTCGATCCAAACGTTGGCTCTACTGCATGGATCCGAGCGGGAGCTTGAAGCACGAACGCCACTCGGTTCGACTGGACACCGTACTGTTCGATCCAGAGATCCATTCGTCTATCGAGATCTTGGTCATCCCAATATGCTGACGGAGTAGCACACGTCACACGCGAAGTGCTGACAATGGTCCCGCTTGATGATGAATCATATCCGAAGTGACACACAGCCGCTGATGCAGCGTCGAAGCCAGTGCCTTCTATCGTGATCATGACGTCTCCATTCGTACTTGATGACGCCGCAGCTGGAGATACTCGTGTGATGGTTTGCTGCAGAACGACTGGGATTTGAAGCGTATTGGCTGATAGCTGCGTCCCACCACCTCGCACTGATAATGCACATTTAGTCGGTTGAGCGATCTTGTCCTGAAACTCACACTCAATCAAGTCGCCAGCATATTGCGTGGCAATCCCAGCAAAGCTGCCCCCAACTTTGCACACAAGCTGGCATTGAAGTGTGAGAGGCAACTTGGAGAACTCGCCCTGCACTTGGATGCGCTGCACGCCCACGTCTCCGATAATCAAAGCCTGGGGGTTGGCACGAGTGATATTGGCTCGACGCACGACAGTCACAGTACCGACCATGATTCGACGCTCCTCGTTTCCATCAGTCAGAGTGTAGCGCAAAGACACTCCCATGAATGATTCAGTCGTCATCGCTTGTCCCACACCGACCAGAGGGCACCGAACGAAGGTGCGGTTGCTCGAAACAGCAGTTACGGTGACTCCATTGTCGAACTCGCACACGGGAGCTCCAATGTCGTCGTAGAAATCGCTTCCAAGCACGTCCATTGAGGCTTCGTTTGTTGTTTGGTCTGGATTGATGGCGATAACTCGTGGTAGCACAGATGATACGGACGGAGAGCCGGTGAATGTAAAGTTGAAAGCCGTCGAAACCCGCTTGCGAACAACGTCTTGCTCCGCATCGAGGGCTATTGTCAAGATTTCTGAGGCAATACGTTGCGGTGGGGTCCGACAACTTGCGATTCCTTCTGAGATTGTGATCACCACGCACGTCTCCCCGAAGCAACAACGCATCGACGCACTGAAGTAGTGGCCGGATAGTTGCACCGTCGTATTGCCTGTACTAGGTCCACGAACTTGAGACACAGATGAGACTACTGGGACGGGCTGGATGGTAATCGACATGTTTGTTCGCACGACGTCGAATCCGTTCGGTGAGAATGCGACCTTGAAGGTACCAGTCGAATTTGCCGCTTGAGCTGCAGCAGCAACTCCTACACACTTGATCTCGCTCCATGACTTCCAAATGGCATTGGTAGCAAATGATGAGTTGTCTGCTCCTGACGCGAAGACGCAAGAGCTGAGGTCAGACGCCACGAACCTTCGCCCAGCCAGTCTCACTCCGTCATCCCACTCGCCGTTGAGCCACACCATGGCTGGTTCAATGCCACTGATGGTAGGGGGTTCAACGTAGCGATACGGCAGTTTGTTGCTAACAGCCACGCCAGATGCGGATCGGACTCCCACGGGAATGAACCACGATTCTGCCTCGGGATTCCGTCTTGGGACCTCACAATAAACGCCCGACTCGTTCACAAGCACCACAGGGCTCGATTCGAGTGAATCATCATCCAACCAGCCGAACACGCACTCGATGCCATTCGTTCGTCCACCATTTACAATGCCCGAGAAGTTGCCGCTTATCCAAACACGACTCGCTCCAGCAGAGCTTCCGAAACTCGGAGACAGGGAATCAATCTGAGCGGACAAGGCGTCGTCGGATATGAAGACGCTTCTTGAGTCGGAGAACGTGGAACCGTCAAGTGCCACCGCAACAGAAATATTCGTCGTGTCAACACCAGCAGTTGCCCAACATTCGATGAGCCCTGGCTCGATACGCTGTGGCGGAAGCAACTGATCGTTGCCCACCCGACACAATGCATTTTCCAGAGAGCTAGACAAGAAGACACCTTCCAGGCGAATCTTAATGCCGAGCTGCGGCATGTCACCAGCACGAAGTGTTGACGACACGATGGAGGCGTTGTCGATGCGGGGAGGGTCCACATGTTGAAAGGAGAGCTTCTCACCACTGTCCAACTCCACCACTTCGAGGGAAGTTTCGTTGTTGATCAGAAACACAACGGCCAACGGAACAGTGAGCGATTGGGATAACGCCGGAGTCGTGCAGCTGACCGCATTGTCGAATACCTCATCAGCTGCGACAGATATGCTTCCGAAGCGGCACCGAACTTGAGAGAACGCCGCCAAGCTGCGCCCGAGAACCCAAACCGTGTCACCTCCTGCAACACTTCCGCGGCGAGGAAGAACATCGGCAATCGTCGGGTTTGCCGAGTACTCGAACCACGCTGACGTCGTGCCGAGCGATGTCTGCCCTAGTCCGATCAGGAATACTGGCATTGCTGTCCTCGACTGCTGTCCCATCGGCGGAATCGTTCCAAACCACTCTGTCTGTGCTTCATTGGCGTCAAGGGGGACACAATTACCTGGCCCACCGAAGCAGCAGGAGATATTCTGTCGATCGATGGAGGTTATTTGACGCAACGCGTCGCCACTGACGCGGAACGACCCGCCACCGGCTGCCACGGACGACACGGGATTCATCTGCCAGCTACTCCGACTCATTTCAGCAGTGGATAGTTGAAACGAAGTCTTGTCCCCTTGCAGAATTCGCCGACTTCCACTCATCCAAAGACTCAAACTTGTCGCGCGTGATCCGGATACTCCCGTCGGTACGGCACACTGGGCCAGCGTCGTGTTCTTGACCAGTGCAGGAACCACAAATGACGAATCAAGGGAATCAAACCGACAAGACAACTCGCTCGAGTCATCGAAGTCGTCTCCGAGAAGAGAGACAGAGGCTCCGCTGGCATCAGTCTGAATTTCGTGCAGCTCTGGTTCTGGAATCATGGTGAAATTCGAGCCATAGGCAACTGTTCCATACCCATCGAATTCGACCGAGAGCTGCATTGAACCGTGTAGCGCGTCCACTCTTGCCCTTGATTCGTTACTGGAGGCGGCTGGTATACAGAAAATAAGCTCGTTCGACTTCCTTCGAGCTGGCAGACGCACACGGATGCCGAGGCTTTGTAGGACGCACGACGTTTGTCTTGAGTCTGGCAGATTTTGTCCACGGACAATGATCGTGGTTGAGCGTGTACCACTTGTGGGCGTGATTTCGATGATCCTGGGGCTTGCATCAACTCGATAAAGCAACGGGGTTGACTTCACGATGCCGCTGGTGTTCGTACTTCTGAACGCCACGCAAACAGGCACAGATCCTATCACGTTTAGCGCTGGTATGGTGCAGCTGACGTTCCCTGTAGGTGACACAAATGACGAAACACAAGTACTCGAACCAAAACAACATCGGACTGGAAGCAATGATGGATCGGAAGCGCTGATCTCCACGATGATTTCGTCGCCTCCCGCTGAGAATCCGTGCGTTGGTGTGATTCCAATGAGACGAGGAGGGGGCACAAGCTTGATTGGCACACTTCCAGAGGCAAATACTCCATCATAAGTAGATAGCTTCACAGTTGTGTTGCCCGGCTGCAGCGAGTGAGGTGCATTGCATTTCAAACTGCCGTCTTGATCAATGATGGCAGATACTGGAATGTCCCCAAAAGTGCAGATGAAGCTCGAGTTCTGCGGCAAGCCGATTGCCTGAACGCTCAAGGTGTTTTCCACATCTGGCGTGCATACCAATAGTGCCGGGACCACACCCTGAAGGATAAAGGCATCTGCGACCTGGATTTTGATCGGTTCGCTCCACTCCTGGCCGTTCCACGTCACCTGCACACCGCAAGAATGCGACTGGCGAGTCTGGAACCCTTGACATCGGAGCACTTCGCTTGAAATCCATTCTCCAGGAAACGTCGTGTTTGTACCAATCTCACGGCAGCGGATGTAACGAGAATACGGAAAACCCGTTCCAGAAATACTCAGTTCTCCTTCGTAGTTGGCGGGAATACGACTTGGTGAGATAGCAGTGAATTGAACTCCAGTGGTGTAGATGAAAGCAGCGGGCATAGCCAACGACACGATGCCACTTGAGTCCGCAAGTCGAAGAGAAGTAGATCCGATACCCTCGATATCTGGTGGAGATGCGCACTGGACAATCGTGTGGGTGCGATTGCTGGCGACGGCTAGGGCTTCTAGGCGGAGTTGCGAATCAAATTCGCAAAACAATCTGGGTAGCAGCGACTCGGTTTGGTTCGTTTTCAGCGTGATCTTCACTATCGTTCGCCCAGAGGTTAAGAGCACCGTCGGCTCCATTTCAACCACCCCTGGGACTTCCGAGTAGAAAAATCCTCCACTTGCCGTGCTGACACCAAAGTAGTCGACATCGTTCAGACTCACACCAAGCTTCACTTCACCAATTCTGGCGATCGACGGAGATGTGCACCGCACGGCACTTCGGGTTGAGTTGAGATTCGTTGTGATCACACCATCGACGACTTGGTCTTCAAACCGACACCATGCAGTCGTGTTCCCATAGTGTGTTGGAAGAGTAAAGCCCAAGTCAATGCTCACAATTTCTCCACCGGATGGGAAACTCGCCCCGGGGCTCGCGAAAGCTTCGGTAATGGCGCTCACGAACAGCATCGAGCGATTCAGAAGCGCATAGCTGTCAGATTTGGCTGATACAGTGAGTCGTGTCGGCGTGGAGTAGTTCACAGCTTCAGGAATATCACAGATCGCGCGAGTTGAGGATATGACAGTGCCGCGTTTGACGAGTGTAGTGTTGGCGATCTCGTTCACGAAGTTGCACTCGAGGAGACCGATAGCATGCAAATTCGTACCACCGAAGACGAGTCTTGTGCTGGTGTGGATAATGCCGCTGCTCGGTCCCATTTTAGACATGCTGGGTGCGTCGTACCATTGAAACACGAGCGCGTTCTCCGAAACGATGTTGCCTTTGTTGTCTGCGAGTTGGACCGACACCGCCTCCGATAGGAGAGCTGATGCGATGCACTCGACCCAGTCGTCCGACTTTGTTATGGCCGGGATATTCAAACTGCCGAAGACACACCAAATACCACCGCTCACAATCTTGTCGACACGGATCGCGACTCGGATGGGATGGCCGACGGGAGCACGCTGAGGCACTATCTCCTGAAGTCGTATTGCTCGAATGAAGAAATACGAGATGGCATTCCGCTCGGTAATCGGCACGTCCCCGCACAAGATACTCACTGACACCTTGGCTGGCGCTGCTACACGCGGGATGATACAGTTGACACTTGCGTCACCGAGGACCGTCGCCGAACTGGTCGCTGAGCCAATTAGACACGATAAATCGCAAGAGCTCCCAAGCGTCGGCAGTTGAGTCGCGTCGGCAAGCACAATCTCCAACACTCCTCCACCAGACAGAAGTCCAAACGAGGCGGAAGCCTTGCTCACGCTGACTTCTCTGATTAATGTAAACGACCGAGCCGATAGCTTGAAAACTCGACCCCGGTGTCTCAAGATGACAGTGAGCTGGATATTACTTGACTTCGTCAACGTCGCGGCCGGCGACAGACATGCCGCTGCTGTCGTGCCCAACATCGTTGCCCGACTTTCACCAAAGAGACCAAACTGGCACCAAATGGCATGATGGACTGAAATGCCCTGACCACTCAACTTGATCACAGTTCCACCGAAAGCCGAACCGACAACCGGAGTCACATTGGAGACGCTGGGGCGAGGTGCAAATGCAACGATCGCGCGTCCGGACATTTGGTTTGTCAACAAACCATTCAGTGACAAGCCGACAGACACCCATGCATTTGGCTGGACCAGGAGAGGTAGTCGGCACGTTACCGCAGATGCGTTGATATACTGCGCTACCGCAAGCTGATCAATGCTGGACCCGAAAACACACTTGAGCGAGCTGAGGTTCCTGAAGTCTTCACCAACGATTGTGACCTCGTCTCCTTCCTCCGAGACATACATGGGATGTACACTCGAGACGATTGGCGGAGCTGCGAAGCACTCAATCGTTAGTCTCGTTCTGATCGCATGATGTGTGGGCACGTCATTCTACTTACCATAGACTGTAAAATTCGTCGGCGCAGCATACCTTCGACCCCCGAGTGACAGCGTGACGGAGACTGAACGACCGGTTGCACTGATATTGCCGTCGGAACCAAACACAGGCGTTGTGCACTGGATTTCGGAATCTGATGTTCGGGTTCCGGGAACGACGAGAACTCCATCGAATACGCATGCGGTGCGCTCATCTTCAAAAAAGTTGGCGCCCTGAATTGAAACAATCTCGCTTCCACTCGATATTCCAAGTCGAGGCTGGAGAGATGAGATTGTTGGTGTTGCTACACAAATCCATTGTTAGTCATATATCCCGCGGTATGAGATCCAAAACATCGCCTCACCTGAATACACGAACGGCAGCGCCGTCGAGAATTCTTGCCCATTTGTAGTCAGCCGCACAGAAAGCGTCTGCGGCAGAAGATTTGACGCAGGAGACCAGCACACCACCTTCGAATCCGATAGGAAGATCGCCTGCACTCGAGCGATTCCAAAGTCGCATTGAAGCGAACCGACGTTTGGGATACTGGCGCCGGATATTTCGATGCGTGTTCCACCAGCGAGGGGACCAGAAGAAGGCGATAAGCTGGAAACTGACCACACTGCTTCGTAGTCAAACCTGATTGGGTTGGAGAAGAAACTTTCACCGTCCGTGACCATCACGAACGCTCTGCGTGGTCGCCACCCTGCATCCCCAGCCGTGTATGTTGGAGTGACGCAGCGCACCTCAGTGTCGGATAATGCTACGGCGGGACTGAGAGCATACACGCCAAACTGGCATTTGAGCGTTCCGTTTGGCCAGTTGGAGAAGCCGCGTCCAGACAAGGTTACTGCTGTGCCACCTGATGCGCGGCCAGTTGATGGAGACATCTTCGTGAGCGTGGCAAGGTTCTTGGATCCATTCTTGTGCATTGAGAGCTCGATGAAAGACTCTTCGCGCGATGCAGAGAAGTCTGCTACGTGGCTCAGCACCAGGTAAACCACTTCATATCCATAGAAGGGTTTCACGCGTAGGTACGTGATCGACTGCACAAGTGCTTTGACATGGTCGATTGGACCACCCAGCTCCACGTATGCCGCAGGGATGTTACTCGAGGGAAGACGCGTGACATTAGCTGGTGTGTCTTGGACGCTTGTTCCCAACAGCAGCCTTCCAAAGCCGGTTGATGCTTGAAGACGAACGTATAGCTTGGCGCCGGCTCCGACGCTTGGGTGAGTTTCGACAGCGTATCCATTTATCTTCATGCTCAGTAGCTGACCAGCGGAAATCGTCATCGGGTCATCGACGCTTTGGACATACACCGGAATTGTTGCTGACGATTCGGTTTGTGTGTTGTCTCGAAAATTGTGGTCAATCACTCGGATACCGATTCGCTCAGGATGCAGATTTGAGTTGAAGTCGCGGTCAGGCTGATATCGAACCTCGAACAGTGCGGCATTGACAGCACCAAGTGGACCCTGGAATCGGCAGAGTTGATTGCTGACGCCGTCACCCTCAAGGAATGTGATCTCCGCTGTCGATCCAAGAGAAATCTGACCGCTGACAACGTACAGCTCGATCTCAAACAAGCTATCTCCTGCAGCACCCGATGAGACGTCGACGTCGTCGACTCGAACTCCAAAGAGGCTTACTTCGTCATCTTCGAAGACAACTTGCGTGCTTGGGACGGATACCTGCGGAAGATCATTGACAGATGCGATGTTCAACTGGATGCTCGTCTGGTTTGACGACACTGGCCCGAAGCCTGTACTCCCTTGTTCAGAGACGTAGATGTCGAGTCGATCTTCTCCGTACCAATTGAGGAAGCTCTCGTACGTTATTCTCGATAAAACAGCGTTGATTCGACTCATCGGCCCGCTGAATAGCAGGAATTCATCGCGAGAGCCGTCGCCGGATGTATAGGTAATACCCGACGTTGGTTGAAGAGTGAGCACTCCATGCTGAACTGCCATTCTCACGGCTACGACGTAATCCAATGCCATGGAGTCTTTATTGTCGACAATCGAAACTGTGGAGATTTTGAGTGGCGTGTCTTCTTCCCCCATGATTTCACGAGGCGCTTGCACTTGAGGATCGTTGTTCCACACGTTGAGCGAGACGAACACGGATGCATAGGCTGATGCGTGGTTTGTGATGAAGCTCACGGATCTCCATTTGCTGCCGTCGACGTTCTGCCATTGTAGACGCACAATGTGGCTGCCAGCCAGGAGAGACAGAACCATACTTGCTTTCGCGTTCTTGATTCCACGGACATCTCCGTCAACGTACGATGACAAGTGCCGATACGCGACACCGTCAATGACCAGTCGCGTCTGGATGCGTCCCCACTTGGTCGTATCCCACGTCACAAACAGCGGATTATCCATCTGGGACAGCGGTAGATTGTAGCTGAACGTGACGTACGAATCGGCTGGGAGTACGAATTGAAGTACGGAATCACCCACGTCGGACCACTCGCCCACCTCCAACTGCCTGTAGGTCTCGAGATTATACTCGGATACTTGCGCGATCCCGGGATCACCAACAGCAGCAAGAATGCGACCCGATCCGAAGCCGTCGATGGCGTTTGGGATGGAGTACCAGCCACGCCTCGACAGCGGCAGCCGCTTCCACAGCAATACAACGTTGTGGTCTCCCGGCTGCAGTTCTAACACCACACTTCCTTGTAACGTCATGGGGGACTTTGAACCGCCTGGAAGTATGCCGTAGGAACCGGTCTCACGATACCGCAGTCCATTGATCTCAACCACAGTCTCGATCTCGTCGACCGCCGCAGCGTCTACAATATCACTCGTGAGGATAAGTCAGGACACAATGACATAGTAAAGCACAGCGACGAACCTCGGGAGTACTCCACAAGCATCGGCCGCACTGGTATCTGGTAGAAGAATCGCATTGTCGTTGCCTCGGGCACGCGGAGATTCAGCTCCATGTCTGGCACATGCTCCCACACTTCCACGGACTCGAGCGCAGCGTAGCTGAGTGGCTGCTTGTACCACATGAATCGATGTTGTGCGGACACAACGAGGTTACGCCCACCCGCGAAGCCATCCAGCAGATTACTCGCGATCATCCAGTGCTGAGTTCGCTGGCCATGCTTTCTCCACTGAAGCGAGGCTGTATGCGGCCCGGCAGCGAGCTCCGCTGCGAGATACCCACTCGCCACAGTCACGAGAGGCTCTTTATCACCCACAGTCGTCCCCGATTCGCGATACGCGCGGCCGTCCAGCACGATGCGGAACGCGACCTCGCTCTGGTCGGACGGCATCATTGCAGCATCCGGGCTTTGGAAACGAGAGACCGACACGTCGTACGAAATGAGCACCAAGGCTTCATTTGTGAGCTCAAACGCCACAGAAGTGTCCGCGACGTCGACCCACACGTCGTTCGGCTCGGACAGCATCACAGTATTCAGCGGACTCGCACTCCACATGAGATGAGGCGTCGCCGCCCGTTCCCCTACGGAGTTTTTGGTTAATCACATCAGCGCCTTCGCCTCAAACCAAGCGCATAGAACGGATGACGCAGCACGTACCCAGCACAGTCACTAGCTTGTATACAAACGCCTGGAGGAGAAGCAGCAGTGCGCACTGGCGGAAGCGGAGGCGCCGTCGTGTGGTCGCCATTTTCGATTGGGGATTTCTGGCGCTGCTGAGACTCAAAATGCGCCTAGTCTTCGACCTCCTGCTGGCCCACAATCGCACTCGCTGGATATGCGGATGACGCCGGAGGAGACGCGTCGCGCGACGCTCTGCGTGCAGCCATCGCGCGCGCTGTATCCTTTCGACTTCGAGTCCTTTCCCATTGGCGTAAATGGCGATCTCGCGCCATCTTTTTCCTTCCAGCGATCGTTCAAAACGTGTACCTTCTCTTTGGTACAGTGTACTGGATATATGGTACAGTGTACCTTTTGAAGTGGTACCTGTCTTAAAATATGCAGTGTTTAAAACAGGTTGGGTTGAAGCCCCTCTCTTGGTTGGGGAGCGAGGGGGAGCAGCTCCGTACACGGACACACACAAGCGTGCAGTCGTGGGGTGGCGGCCATTGGAAGCGACGGACGCAGAGGAAGCAGCAGCAGCGGCGCGAGGACAGCGCGGCGATTGACAGGAAGAACAGGGCACAGGGTGAAGCGCAGGCTACGTGTGTGCGGTTTTCCGGCTGAAAAAGGAACGGTAGGCGAGCAGAAACAGAGACACAGAGAGAGACCATGGCCTCGTCGGACGACGGTACGTTTCATTTCGTTAGGCAGGATGCTGATGCGGTGACGAAGGGGGCTGATGCGGATATGATGGGTGCAGATGAGAAGCGCGGTGGCGCGTCGCCGCTGGTGTCGGATTCGGGCTCGGAAGCAGACCAGGTGGCCAAGAAAAAGCCGACCAAGAAGCGCCGTTTGAGCAAGGACGGCGGCAAGAAGTCGAAGAAATCGAAGAAATCGAAAAAATCCAAGGTCGTCGACGACAGCGATGACGAAGATGAGAAGGTAGCCATCGCTGTGTGCTGTCGGCGTGGACGGCGCGGTAGAAATTGGAGTTTTGACGGTGTGGCTTTCTTTGCGAGTGCAGCGTCCCAAGTCGTCCTTCATTGAGGACGAGGCATCGGAGAGTGAAGACGGCGAAGGAGGAGACTCGGATGACGATGACTCGGACGATGAAGGCGAAGATAAGAACGAGTACGAGGCCGATGGTTTCGTCGTGGATGACGAGGACGACGAAGACTCGGACGACGACGGTGGTGAGTGCCGTTGGCATGCTGGCTTTGCAGCCTTTGAGCGATAGAACACGCTCACTAAATCCGTGATGTGAAAGGTGGTCGCCGTCGCCATCGCCGCAAGAAAAAGGAAAAGAAACTGCGCCGCTTGAAGCAGAAGATCGACGAGGTCGACGACGAGGATCTCATGCTTGTGCGCGAGAACATGGGTATGGACACGGGTCCGACTCGATCGGACAGCGAGGACGAAGACATGGACCGCTCTTCGAAGAAGCGCAAGAACGACGACTCTGGTCTGATGTCGCGTGAGCTCAGCTATCGAATGTTTGGTGACTCGGACGACGAAGAGGAAGATGCGGCGCCGGCGCGAAACAACAATGCCAACAACTACATGGGCGCGGACGAGTACGAGAGCGACGATATCGACGAGTTCATCGTGGATGATGACGAGGAAGGACGCGAAGGTCCGCGTCGCCGTCGCAAGCAGGCACCGATCCCAGCCTCGATGCAGGGTCCTTCCGTGTACCAAATGGGTGAGGCGGAGGAGTTGTTCGGCGACATGGAAGGATTTCTCGAAGCGACGCGTGGCGCAGTTGGCGGCGAGGTTCAAGCCGCTCCGAAGTCGAAAAAGGCAGCACTGTTGGACAAGTACGAGCCAGACGTACTCAAGGAGCACATGATGACACCGGAGATCATCGCAGTCCGCGACAAGGACCTTCCCGAGCGATTCCAGCAGATTTATGGTGGTCGCGAGTTTCCGGATGCCGAAGATCGCAATGACGAGTCCGAGTGGATTAGCCGTTTCATCCTGAAGACGAAGGATGATAAGCGCGTGCTTGCTGGTGAAGTCGTGTCTGCGATCGACAGCGTGCTCCGTTTCTACCATGACGAGAAGCTCGAGCCGGCATTCGTTCAGCGTTACTGTAAGGAGTTCTGGAAGCCGGCCGGTTTGATCTCTCGCGATCTGTACGAGATCCTGGATCTGGACGTGAAGTGGGACAAACTGCAGCGAAAGAGCAAGTCCTTCCAGTCTGGAATCGTGAAGGCCGTCGATGGCGCGAGTGCCAAGGAGTCACGTTTTGTTCGTGAATGCTACGATCTAATGATCACGATGCCCGAGGAAAAGTGCTACCAAGATATGGCGGAATTCTTCGCGCTCGACGCGTCAGACACGCAAGAGCAAGGCATTCAAGATCGCATGTACCGCCGTCCTGCTCGTCGCAACTTCTACCAGATCTGTACGAAGGGTGGTCTTCGCTTCGTCACCAACGCGTTTACGATGAACGCAACAGTTTTGGGTGGCCTCCTGGTTGGAATTGACTACGACTCGTCTCTTCGGGATGTTCCCACACCGGAAGAAAGTCCGGGTGTATTCGGCCAGAAGTTCACGTCAAAGGAGTTCCCGATGGTGGATGACGTGATGCGTGGCGCTCGTCACATTGCTGCAACACGAATCGCCGCGGAGCCGAATGTTCGGAAGTGCCTGCGTGATGTGTACCGCCAGCACGCGCGGTTGTTCACTGAGGCGACGCCAAAGGGCCAGGAGGAAATCGATGAATTCCACTACTGCCATGGTCTCCAGTACGTTAATGGCATGCCAGTTTTGGATGCGCTATCGCACCAGGGTATGTGGTTGCGACTCATCCGCGCCGAGAAGGAAGGTCTGGTGAAGATCACGATCGAGAACAATAACCTACAAGATCTGATCGAGCAGCTGCAGGCCAAATACTGTGACAACCGTAGCGACGCAGATGAAGAATGGGAAAACCAGCGCTACCAGATTCTCCAAGAGGCCGTCAGCGCTTCCATGGTCCCTTCGTTCGAGAACGAGCTAAAGCGTGATCTTCTCGTGTCGTCACGTGAGTACATGGTCAAGGAGTGTGGTGCTGCGATGCGTCAACGACTTGCTGTGCGTCCATTTGAGTCCAAGGATGGTGGGGACCCATTTATCATCTCGATTTGGGTCGAAAATGGACCTGACGCGATCATGCACATGGTCGCGTTGGACGATAACGGCGAGCTCGTTGACAAGACTCAAGGCCACTGTCGTCGGGAAGAGAAGCACATCCGAACGCTGACCAACACACTCTTCCGTTTCCTGCAAGAGCACTCCAAAACCGACGTTGTTGTGATCAACGTGTCTGGCGGCATGAAGTGTATGGATATGGGTGAGCTTGTGGATGCTGTTCGCCACGAGCTTGGACGAGACAACGCCAACCGTTTCGGCAACCACGACGGCAAGGACTGGATGGAAATCACTTTCCTCAAGGACGACGTCGCCAACATGTACAGCCGTTCGAAGCGAGCCGAGCTTGAATTTCCAGAAGAGTCCGAGGCCATTCGAGCTGCGATTGGTCTCGGCCGCTACTTGCGAAACCCAGCGTCGGAGTTGTGCGCGATGTGGGGAAACCACACACTCGATGATCCGCTTCGCGGCCGTGAGCTGTTGTACCTGAATGTCCACGAGATGCAGCACTCACTTGTGAAGGAGATGCTGTTACGCGAGTACGATCGAGTGTTCTCTCAAGTGATCACCAAGCACGGCGTCGACATCAACTTGCTCGCGAACCACAGACACGCTTCGTACCAGCTCCAGTTCATTTGCGGTGTTGGGCCCGTGAAGGCGACATCTCTTCTGGACAAGATTCGAGCGAAGAGCTACATCGAGCGCCGTCAAGAGCTGCTGTCGAAGGGTCTGGTCGGCAAGATTGTTTACCGAAACTGTGCTGGCTTCATTCGTATTCGTGAGCGAGATGCACTCAAGGACGCGCCGCTGAACCCGCTTGATGACACGAGAATCCACCCAGAAAGCTACTACATGGCCGTGAAGATGTGTGGTGATGCGAACAACAACTCGACAATTGACATGTACGACCCCAACCAGTACTCTTACGCAGTGGAAGACACCATGTTCCAGTCCGCAACTGCGACTCGAAACAAGGGCAGAGATCGACTGGTGCGCCTGACGGATGGCGAGATTCAGGACGCGCTGTCTGAGCTCGACTTGCCTGCGTATGCGAGCCGTCTTGAGTTGCAGAAGAAGGGACCGAAACTTCTCACTCTGGAGTACATCAAGCGCGAGCTCCGATACCCTTACTTTGACAAGAGGAAGCCGTACGAGATGCCTCGCGAAGATGATCTGTTCATCCTGCTCAGCGGAGAGACGAGTGACACTTTCCGGAAAGGAATGATCGTGCCGTGCACGTTGCTCCATATGGCTGGAAACGAGTTCGTCCGTGTCCGTCTGCACAACGGCATGCGAGCGTCGTTGAGACGCGAGCTTCTTCCAGACTACCTGAACGACGACGCGTACATCAAGACGAATGGCTTCCCGAAGGGCATCACGGTCAATGCTCGAGTTCTGAACCTGAAGAAAGACCCAAATGGCCGCTTCGAAGCCGAACTTGGATGCAACACGAACGCTATCATGTACCGCGAGGGATTCGACGATCGATCGATCGTCGACTTTGGCATGATCAATCGTGTTCGTGGTGACCGAGACGTTCGCTTGGAGAGGCTCATCAACCGTTTGGTGATTGACGATGACAAGGATGTATATGCTGGTGAACGCCGCAGCTCTCTTGCTCCGCCAAAGAGAAAGAAGCGTCAGATCGCCCACCCATTGTTCAAAAACGTCAACTGCCAAACTGCGATGCAGTACCTACGCGAGCAACCAGTCGGGGATGTCGTGATTCGTCCCAGTACACTCGGCTCTGATCATCTTACGCTCACGTGGAAGATGCTTGATGGTGTGTACCGCCACTTCGATGTCCTCGAGAAGGACAAGCCTTCGGAGGCGCGTCTGGGTGCAAAGCTGGTGATCAAGGAGGAGACGTTTGGATCGATCGACGAACTGATTGCCCGTTTCGTGGACCCCATGAACGATCTGGTCGACGAAGTGCTCAAGTACAAGTATTTCAAGAACGCGCAGCTCGAAGACGTGCACGAAGATCTGATCAAGCAGAAGAAAGCCCACCCCTCGAGAATCCCTTACATTGTCCACCTGTACACGAAGTTCCCGGGCTGCTTCTCGATCACGTTCATCGCGCGCTCGACTCCACACAGCTGCCACATGGAGGTCAAGCCGAACGGTTTCCGATTCTTCGGTCGTATCGAGTCGTCGATCCTCCCGACGCTCAGCCAGGCGCTGCAGTTCTTCAAAATGAAGGCTCTCGTCGCTCCGTCGAGCGGACAATCGTCTCGTTCGTCCCACACGGCGCCGTCGTCGTCGTCGTACCACCGTGATGGCGGTAGCAGTGCTCCATTCGCTCAGCGCCCACCACCACCGCCTGCGTCATCGTACTACCGTGACGGCGGAGGCAACGGCTACTCGCACCCACCAGGGGGAGACCGCTACCGTCAAGACTCCCGTTTCGACGACCGTCGTGATGGCGGCTATGCCTCTCGGCCTCATGACAGTGGGCGATACAACGACGGTGGTCGGTACGACGGAGGACGCCGTTAAGTCGCTGATCTCGAGTCTCAAGATGACAATAGGAAATACACTCCAGTAGGCACCGTTTTGGTTTCTGCAAAGAGAGGAGTATGGAGGCAACACGGCGAGCTCTTCTATGGTTTCCATATTGGTGTTCATCCCTGCGGAGAAGCCTACTTGGATGTGTTAATACCACACGTATTGATTTAGCTTTAACTCTAACTACGTAGTAAGTACGACGCCGTGCGAACTTAGCGACGCCTTGTTAAGTACGGTGTCATCTCGCTCTTGGGTGAAACGCAGCAAAGACCACGAAAATGGCAGGCGGGCTGTCGAATGCTGACTTCGCGCGGCTCTTCCGGAAGGAATCCAAGGCCAGTGAGCAGCCAGTAGACGCAGACGCTGCTGCAGCGTCTCCTGACGATGGCGCAGAGGCCGTGAATCCGATGATGCAGGCCGCGATGCGTCGGAATTTCGCGAACGAAGAGACGTGGGATGAAGATGACATGCCACGAGCCGGATTGGGGAGCTCATTCCGCCAGGAGCCAGAGGAGGCAGAGGACGAGAAGATGGAAGAGTCACATGAAGCGACTGAGAAGCGCCGCGTGCTGACGGAAGCGGAGCTGAAGCGCAAGTTCACGTGGCAGAAGCACACGACGGGGTTCGGCATGAAGATGATGGCCAAGATGGGCTTCAGCGGCCGCTTGGGCAAGGACGAGAAGGGCGTCACCGCGACGATCGAGGTCGTGCAGCGCCCGACTCAGATGGGTCTCGGATTCGGCACATTCAAGGAAGCTGGCGCTTTGAAGCAGAACAAGCGTCTCGAGAAGGAGCTCAAGGGCGAGACGGTCGATGAAAAGGAAGAAGAGCAGAAGGAGAAACGCGAGCAAGAGGCGCTTTACGAAGATGACACGCTGTGGCGCAAACGAAAAGTGCCAACGGGTGGTCGTAGTTACAAGAAGGCTTCGGAAGTGAGCCATGAGGCTCATGCGAAGAAACCTCGCAACGAGATCATCCTGGATATGCGTGGACCGGACGTGCGTGTTCTCGACCAGCTCACAGACGCATACGTTGACAAAGATAAACTGGAAGCCGCGCGACCGAGTCTCGGGGAAGAGCTTATTTACAATGTGCGCATGGTCGTGAATCTCGCTCAAGGCCGGATATACGACTTGACACAGAAGATCGATACCAACACGTCAACCGTGGAGAGCATGAAGAAAGAAGCCAAGATATTTCAGTCGCAAGTCGAAAGCGACTCGCTTCGGTGGACGAAGGTGGAGCAGATGATGGCGAAGCTGCAGAAGCTGGAGGCTCTTGCATCGACGGCGACCGAGAGTCTCTCTGTGGATAAAATCCTTGATGGTCTCAGAGACATTCGCAGCAGCCACCCGCGCGAGTTTGAAGCGTACAAGCTGATCCAAGTGGTGCCTTCGCTGGTGATCGCGCCGATGAAAGCACTTGTCCTGTCGTCAGACATGCTGAACGACAACGCGCTCCACTACGCACATGAGCAGTTCCAACACATCCAACTCTTCCTCGTGGAATCTCCTGATGGATCGGCAAGCGAGACATCCGCAACAGGCTTCGCTGTTCTGCATCATATCCGCGAGAAGACCAATCCTCTCGGAGACGACATCTACAACTACATCCTGGAAGAAGCGCTCTGGCCCGGAGTCGTCCAAATGGTGAACGTACAGTGGGACGTCAAGCAAGACCCGACAGGATGCGTCGTCTGGTTCCAGAGCTTCCGCCCACACCTCTCTCCCGAGTTTGAAACTGCATTTTTACACCAACTCGTACTTCCGCGATTGAAGAAAGAGTGTCAACGGTGGAAGCCTGACGGAGCGAGCAAGACACTGATGCACCAATGGCTCGCTCCATGGTCCCAGTACTTGGGATCTTCGATGGAGTCCATATTCCCCGACGTTCAGTTTTCTCTCGGTGATGCGCTCGCTGCGTGGCATCCATCGGACCTGTCCGTGTTGTCGGTCATCTCGCCGTGGCGTGACATGTGGGGCGAAGCTGAGTACGCGAAGTTCACCCACCGCCACATCCTTCGCAAGCTCATTCGCTGTCTTCACCGCGAGTTCGAAGTCAACCCTCAAGACCAATCCCTCGACCCTTTGCGATGGGTGCTCGCATGGCAAAACTACCTCCCTGAACGCCAGTTCGTAGCGCTATTTGAAGGCGAGTTCTTCCCCAAGTGGCTCAAAGTCCTGCGCCGATGGGTGGTCGATACGCCGGACTTGTCCGAGCTCGAGACGTGGTACGTCGGATGGAAGAAATTCTTTGCCAAGCACCAGCTCGCAACACAACCACGTCTTGTCGTCCACTTTCAAGGTGCATTGGTTCTTCTCGAAGCCGCGCTGGAGAGAGAAGCTGATGCCGAGTACCCAGTACCAGAGTTGAATCGGCAAGCACCAACCAGCTACCAGGAAGCCCTGGTCAAGGCCAAGGATCTCGATTCAGTCGACATCAGCCCTGCACCATCTTCACGAGGAAGCTTTGAGAGCAACAAGCAGCAACAGAAGCCTCGCCGCTCATCCCACGAAGTCAACCTCAAGGATCTCGTCGAGCACCTGGCGATCGAAAGCGACCTCACGTTCATGCCCAAGGGCCAGCACGACGGCCAGCAAGTGTATATCTTCGGCAAGCACCACATCCTTATCGACCAAGGCGTCGTGCTTGTCGAGAAGGCCAAGGGAGACTTCCAGCCAGTGGCCATCGAAGATCTATTGCAGCAATAATATTGTAGACGCCCTTCCCAATATATTGGTATTCCCGTTACTGCGTACTTAGCATGTCCAATACGAACTTAGTAGGCGCAATGCGAACTTAACGAGACGAAGCTCCAGTTGAACCCAATCCAGCATTCGCCATCGGGAAGCATCATGGCGGACAGGGTGCGTGACCGGCTCAAGGAGCTGGGCGCGTTCCTTGAGAACGAGCATGCTGTGGACAGTGTGGAGGAGAGTGTGGAGCACCTGCAGCGCGTGGCCGCGGACTGCATGGTGCGTTCGCGCGCGCTGGCGCAGCAGGCGACGACGTCCTTGTTCGAGAGTCAAGACCCACCAAGTCTCATGGAGTTTCTCGACGCTAGCGGCAAAATGAGCGAAGATGTGAGGAAGAAAGAGATCTCTCACGCGCGCATCAAGGTGCTGGAGCTGCTGGCCGAGTTTGTGAAGACGTACGGCGACCACGTGGCCGTGACGCGGCCGCACATTGTCGAGACGACGCGCCGTTGCCAGGCCATCGCTCGTGGCGACTGGTCGAATAAAGTCCGCGCCGTGGCGTTGGAGGTGGTGGCCAACGTGCTGCAGTTCGCAGAGTCGAGACTCACGGCGGAAGACGTCGATCCGGCGGCGTACGTCGACAAGCTCTTCTACGACCTTAAGTTCAGCAAGGCAACGCAGACGGCGAAGGTAACAGACTCATACGTGGATCAATGGTGGTGGAGCTGTATTGACGATATGATGTGGCGATACGCTGTGCCGTAGGGATCTATGCTGGAGGTGATTGGCCGCGTTGCGAGCGCTTTTCCAGCACAGGTCAAGCCGAAAGTGGAGCAGCTCTTGCCGTGGATTGAAGACTCGCTGGAGAAGCAATTCGCCACGAATGCTCCGGAGATGCTGCTGATCAACGGACTTCTCGAAGCGCTTGCTCGCTTGCTTGACTTCGATTCAGAACGATACGAAGATCGAGCCAATGACAAGAAGCAGAAGCTCTACACGTACGTTGAGGAACAATGGGGCTTTTGAATCGGATGGCCTGACCTGGGAGTTCGTCGTGAATAGGTACCTGCATCGCATTCTAGCAACATCAGTAGATGGCCAGCTATCGCGTTACCAAGTCACAAAGTCGGCGTTGCAATTCCTGGCGATCCACGCAGGCCTCTTCCATGAGGAGATTGGCACAGACGCGTTTACGTGGTTCTCCTTTATGAAGTTTTGCACGACGTCGGACAACAAGACGGTACGTAACGGCAACAAGGGAGCCACCCATCGCACGCAAGCATATGACTAGTGATTTTGTCTACTACAGATCAAAGAGAACGCCTTCGCAGCGTCCGATGCAGTCATGCGAGTCGTGGGCGAATTTCTGGCTGCTGAAAAAGAGGAATCGCGCAAGAAGTCGATGAATCGGCTTCTGAAGGAATTGCTCCCTGTGCTGGCAGACACGAGTGCAAGTGGCTCCAGCGTTTCGCTCGCATTGCAGTGCCTCAACTTTCTCGCACCAGGAATCATGCTATATCTCGGTGAGGGTGCCTTTCTGAAGATCGAAGGACGACTTCGCAAGTACGGCGAAAACCTGCTCATTCTCGACAATGGAGCCACAGCGATGCGCTGGTCTGTCTTTTCCAGCTTCATTCAGTGTATCGCAAACTTCGCTGATCAGGTGAGACTCCTCACTTGAAAACCTACACCATGCGATGTGCTGAGTCGTTGTTTGTTGACAGCCTCGGTCGAGCGAGCTCGATGATGCGTTCATCGCAGATCTGGAAGACGTCATTCGCCATGTGCTGAACGCGTACCCACACTGCCTGTGGCGCTCCAAAGTGCTATTGTACAAGTCAATCCTAGCGATCATTCAGGCTGTTCGGAAGCAAAAGGCCGATCAACTCGTCATGGATCGAACTGTCCACCACCTACTCCTGTTGACAGTATCGAACGTCACCGAGGCACGAGACATGGTACGATCATAACTGACTGAGACATAATCGGGCTGATGTCGTTGAGGCTGACCCTTTCGTGCTCATAGCCCATCCTATACCACCCTGAAACCGGAAACATTGAGACGAAGCTTCTCTACGATTTCGAAGACCTGTGGGTGTCCATGCTTTGCGGAAAGAAGTCCACAAACTACAAAATCTCGGCTCTCACGGGTTTGAAACACAAGCTGGACAAGAAGTCTTTTGGCGAAACGCAAGAGTCCTTGGCTGCAGTTCGACAGCGCCTTGTCGACACACTTCTCCACGCAATCTTCGAGATGGTGAGAGGATTGGATCTTAGCTATCAATACGACGTGCAAGAAGCTCGAGCTGGATCGAGCATTGGTGGCTACAAGGTACGAATGTATCGCTGGTCACTGAATCTCCTTTTCCTGTCTCATCGAATTCGCTTGGCAGCCCAATGTCCCGAGAGACCACTCGATCATGCTCAACTTAACCGAGTTTGTGGAAAGACTCGTGCCACGTCTGAGAGCTGAGAGCCTACGCGCATGGGTAAGTCGTCGTTGAGAGCTTACAACCCCTGGGCTAGTCTGAGCGTGCGTGAATATTAGGTGGCAAGCGCGATGACGATGATGTTCGAGAAATCTCGCCAACTGCCGTTGGTATCAGCTTTCTACCGGCTCACGAGAACGTTCGCCTTGGTCGCTGATTCTTTGAAGGTATTCAACGAAAACGGGAAAAGCGTCAAGGACCAAGATGAAGCTACCACTCTTCGACCTCGTTACGCTTCATTCGTCACACGCGTCGCTGGCAATCTTCGATTCTACCGAGATGAGCTGTTGGTTGCGACTGCTGGCTGTGTACTGGCAACACCATCCAATCTCATATCCGCCGACGACTACGCAAAAGCCGCTGCGCCAGCTCTTCTTTTGGGACGATCGTTTCTCCCAGCCGCGGAAATGGCAATCAGCAGCCTTGAAAAGTGGCACAGCTCCGACCAAGAGAGACTAGAATCTGTCTTTGATCGTGTCATCCCATGCCTCGCCGTCTATCTTGACCAAGTCGACCCAGTGTCAGCGGAAGACGAAGTGCCAGTTGCAGCAACACCAAAATCGAAGAATGCCTCCGTTCGAGATGCTCAGAGTAAATCTGACTGGGGTAAACTGCAGCGCCGGGTGATCGTATTCCTCGGTAAGGCTGGCGGTCGAGCATCACTCCTTCTCAGTCAAGACTCAAGCCAGACGTCCCAGAAACCCGGTCGAGGGCTTCCAGGAAATCCGTTGAACTTGTCGATCAAGCTTGGGGAAGCTGTCGTCGACGTCTCACTCAGCAGTTTGTTCAACCACATTGGTGGTCTCGCTTGCGAAAGTACCGACCGAAGAGTGAAAGCATCCGCCTCCGAAGTCTACCATGCTCTCGTCTCCTACTTGTGCGGTCGAACGGCGACGCATCCCCACTCAAGCGGCTCCAAGTCCGAGTATCACTCGTTGTGGAAATCCGTTTTCCCTGTGGTCCTCAACCTTGCGACGGATGCAGACAAGATTTGCCGATCACTATTCGAGCCCCTGCTCTTCCAGATCACGAGATGGTTTTGCCACGGAAGTGATACTTTCCCGCACGAGTTCTCCGATATCATGGACGAGCTTGTCGAGGGGCTATCGCACGAGACAAGTACAGCAATCCGCGAAATCTCAGGAAAGTGCCTCTCCACATGCTTGACGTCCGCAGTGGAGTCCAGCAGTGCAAAGTCGGCGGGAGGGTTCGCGAAAGCAGACAAGGTATTCCAGCGTCTGTTTTCGTTGTGTCGGCATCCAGGTCCGGCCCAGAGAACAGGAGCAGCCACTGCGATCAGCTACTTTCTTCGGACACTCCGAGAAGACGATGTTACCGTCGTGCAGGCATTTGGTTTGCGTTGCCTCAAGAACTTCTTGCTCGCGCTCAAGCTATGTGGTCGAGATGCTAGAATTGGAAACGCGTATGTCCAAATCCTGGAGGATATGATCACTAAGGCGATCTTGCGGTTGCAACGCGCAGTCGTGAGATACCCGGCAGCTTTTTCGCGGTCCAAGCCGACCAAATCAGCAGAAGACTCGACAGAAGGCGACGACGATTTGGGTACTCTTTCAGAGTGGCTTTTCGGTCAGTGTGCTAGCCGAGAGACCGCGTATCGAGCAACCTGCCGCCAGCTTTTCCTCGCGTTCACTCCGATCGTTAGTGGGTCGACTTGCAAGCGATGGATTGAAGAGTACGCAGCCGAACAAGAGCGTTCCCAACGTCCGGAGCCTGTCCACGTTGTTCTCGCACCCATTGAAGAGCTTGCTGTGTCGATTCACGTGGAAGACCGAACAAACTGGAATCTCCGAGTCATCGTTGATTGGCTCGATCAGCTCACGGCGTCGGTGGAGTGCTATGTCTGGTCGTCAGGGATCCTTGGACCGGATGCTGTCACGTGCCTGTGCCCACAAGCAGTAGGCAACCCGAAGAGAAAACTCTCCCACGATGACCTCGAAGGCGATGTGCGAGGCCAATTGGCAACATCAAGCGCAGTTCGACGCCTGCTCCAGCAGTACCCGGCCTTCGTTGATTTGCGGCGAGACGAGAGGGAGGAATTAAGCATTGCCCTTCAACTGAGTCTCCACCATGCCTTGGTACGATCGGCGACCGCAGTATTCGAGCTCCTAGCGACATCGTATAAATCGTCTGGCAACAGATTCGTCGAGGAAATGCTCGATTTGGCAGACACGACGATCCAGCAAAGCATCGCACGGATGTTCGTCCAGTGTCTTGAGCTCGGCAGCGATCTCGGCATTCGGGGAGATGTGCACAGTCATGATTGCACAAAGAAAATCAAGAGTTTCTGCGAGACTGTTGTGGGTTCCGACCGCAGCCAAGCAAACGAACTCATGCAAGCTGGAACAACGTACATCGAAGAAACAAGCACACGATTTGAGCGGTCCCAGCCATCGGAGAATCTGCGTCGAGACCTGCGTGCAGTCAAGACTGTGAATACGGTATGTGCGACCTACTTCTCCATTTTCGACCGAACACTCACGTTGTATTTGACCATGCTAGATTGTTGAATACGAGCTTCTTTTGAGTGCGAGGGATGCGTATCGCGCGGAGACTTTCGCTACATTGGCAATGACAACGCTGGAAGGCTCTTCTGTCAGCCCAGAACACCGGCTGCTCGCAGCTGAGGCAATGCAGGTATGCACTCTTTCATTTGAGCACGGTGATGGCATCTAATCATCTTTGGTTGTTGAATCACGCAGGCTGCTTTTGCTTTTGGCTGGGACGTTGACGCAGTTTTCGACGACAAAATGGTGGCTTCGAAACTCGCACTCATCAACCGCGAGCTGTTGCAGATCTTCTCGAATGCGCTGATTTGGAAAGATATCTCCGCGAAGCTTGTCAGTTCAGACCATTCGAATAGCAAGACAAAGCTGCGCCTCAGCTCACTCGTCGAGCTGCTGAATCAAGTCTCTTCATCGAAGAAGTTTCCTCCACGATCGAGTGCTACGGATGCTTTCGTGGAGACGTACGCACCTCATCTTCACCAGTTGACTCGAAAAAGTCTAGCCGACCAAAGTGCTGATGCTGATCAAGCTCAGCTACTATTGGAAGTATTTCTCGCATCAATTCAAGTGTTCGGGCGAAGCTCGAAGCGTGCGGTGACGAACTTGAAGACTACCCTGTACCCCGATGTTCGGCAGTGCGTGCAACTCATGTTGGCTCGACGGGAGTACTCTCATTTCGTCAAAGGGGACTGCTTGTCGGTGGTTGCTGCACTCGGGTCAGCTGATGCCGCAGAAGAAAACCAAAAGGTGCTGCAAGCGTTGGCCAAGTTCGCCGTGGACGAGTTCCCAATCACTTCCACAGACGTGAAACGCCGCACACGCGATTACGACATCTTCCACATGCTCCTCGGAAAGCTTCTGTTGGTCGTAGAGGAATCCGGGAGCGTTGATTACCTGCCAGCTATTTACTTCGCGTTGAAAGAGGGAGACACGCACTTGTTCATCGACGATATTCGCGCCAGCTTGGGCAGACTTGCCACAGCGGTCACTACTGGAGACGGTGACGGCGCGGATCGCAATGGTGAAGACAAGATTACGTTCACAGTGAAGCTCACGGAAATACTGCTCGATCTCAGCGTCGACCAGAACGTGCGCAAGACACTTCTCGACCAACTCTTCATTCCAGTTATCGAGCTCCAGAACCCCACCGATCTGACGAAGTTCTACACTTCGGAAGTTGGCCACTCCAATGGATCGATGATCAGCAAGCTCGCAACGCTCATTGCCAACTCTGGAGACATCGTCAGTGCAGGGGCATTTCTAGCGGCTGGGGTCGCGTTTACCCTGGTGGAGGCTATGTTTCGCCTTGTCGACCCGGAAGAGATCCGCGGCAGTATCAACAACGCGTTCTTGGGCCACTCGAACGGGAAAGGCCGCGAGTTCACCATGCTTGTGTGCAAATGTGCGAGCAAATTCGTCACCAAGCCGCACGACAGCATGAATGATCTTACGCGGTTCGCTTGCTGGAAGGCGTACAACTGTTTGCTGACAGCGGTCTCGCGCACGCAGAAGCAGGAAAAATTCTTCGACCAGATCCTGTTCCAAGAGTCACTCTGGGTCAACATCATTGACGTTGCTCGAGAATATCACCTCACAACGGAGACGAAGCCGTTCGATCGGGTGCCACTCTCTAGTTACTCTGCGACGACACTTCGTCAACAGCAAGGACAAGACAGTCAGACTCCGGGTGGTGGTCGAAGTTCGCGTCGTAGCGGCAAGGATTCTACGGGATCACTGCGGTTCTTCACAGGAAGCAGTTTAAGCCAGGCTTCCATGACAAGCTCTCAGTCTCTCCAGCTACTCGGCATTGGCGAACTTGCAGCTCGAGAATTCATCTACGAAGGAATCGAGGTCGAACTCGACCCAATCAACGATCATCCGTGCATGATCCCGTTGCTTCGTGTGCTCAAACAGATGAAAGCAGATTTTGGAGATGGATGGAAGGCATCCGCGATGCCTGCGTGGATGAAGAACATCTACGGAGTCGTGGCCGATCCAACAACAGACCTGAACATTCGACTCTTCCTCGTCAAGGTCGTGCTTGACGTTCCCGACGTGTTCGAACGATACAGCTCAATGTGGGCGGACAAGATGCTGGATGCGTTGCTCGAGGCAAGTGTATCATCCTCGTCGGGAAAACCAGCCGAGTTCCACTACTTGCTTCGTGATTGCTGTGGGCTTCTCGTGGATGAGTGGAAGGATGTTGACGCTGGATCAATGCGCACAACCACCAGTCGCTTTGTGAACCAGCTCATCGAGTTGGCACCAAATGACGAGACCAACATGATCATGCAAGACAACTTGCTGCTGATCACACAGCTGATTATGCTCTGGAAGAGTAGCCTTCGCATTGATGTCACGGTGATCTCCAAGTTGCTTCTCTCTCGAGACGAAAATGCGCGTCGCGAAGCCGCCAACCGCTACTCGGCACTACAAGTGATCAGCGCCATGTTATCTGCAGGACTGGCCGATGAGCTCACGACGGATTTTTCTGTCGGCAGTAGCGGGTCACTTGAGGACGGCATTTTAGAGGCAATGGAGCACAAGCGTCCGAGCATCTACAACGTGGCAGCTGAAGTGAGTGGGCTGCTACTTGCTGCGCACGACCAAGAGAGGGCATCTCAGGCCTTCCGAAGCAAACTTGTGGAGCGCCTCAACAAGTACTTCCATGATGAAGACTTCGGCCGTTTCCTCGCGCTGTTGCGTAGTGTCTCTCTCCATGATTCGAGCGTGATCGATTCGGCGATGCTCCACCGACTTTCGTTTGTGCTGCCCAAGGTTGTCGCAATCGAGGCGTGGTCGTTGACTGCGGTGGAAAGTTTGTGCAACGCAGCGAAGAACCACGCCGTTGTGAAAGACATCTTCATCCACTGCCAGCCTGTGCTCGTGCGGTTTCTCACACATGCTAACCGCACGGTCCAACTACACACTGTTCATCTAGTTGAAGCCATGTTTGAGCACATTGATGACGCCACGATTGATCGACTCGTCGGCCCCGAGGAGAAAGGCGGATTCAACCTCTTTGGCTACGGCGTCAGCCAAGATGACCCAGCGATACGCCGTGTGCTTTACACCCTCGCCATCGCGCTGTTCAAAAAAGAGGTGACGCCATCAATTACGGAGCAGACAAGGCAGGTACTGTTGCAGGGGCTGGCTGATAAGGACGTCGAGATCCGCCGACTCGTTCACGACTTCTGGACCGCTTCACACATGCTTGAATCATCTGCGAGTGAGCGACTCATCGAGCTCTTCCATTCGTTCTACTCACCATCAGCAGCGGATTCCTGGCTGTTGTACGCCACCAATTTGCTGCTGGGCATGAATGCAGGCTCGGACAACTACGAAGGACTGCTGTTCAAGAGCCCTCTTGGTGAAGGCGAGTTCGTCGATGCGGCAATCGATGCCGCCTGGGAAACGAAGGACCAGACCATGACGCCTCTCTTCTCTGTGGAAGCCGATAAGTTCTCAGCTGCAGCACTGTCATCAGCCACACCTGGTTCGTTGGGGTCGCAAGTGTTCTCCTTGGGATCTCAAGTGGATCCAAGTCTTCCGTCACAATCGCAGCTGATCTCTTCAAGTATTGGTACGTATACTTTCCTGTAGATCGCCAAAGCACCATCTATCAGTCTCTGACATTGATGGAATGCAGCTTCACAGGATGGAATCGGATCACTTGGATTCTCGCAAGGCTCGTTTGGGATGTCCCAAGGTGACGGCTCCAAGCGCCGTCGACGATTCATGCCTCGCTCAACAGCGACCAGTTCGCAGACGTCCCAGCACTCGACGGACAAGTACTCACGACAGTCCGACAAGAACTTTTTCCAAGAACGGTATGCCATGCAGAAAAAGAATGAAGAGGCGATGCTCAATCGCCAACGCAAAGCACGGGCCCAGCGAGTGGTGATGCGGCGAAAGTACCGAGTGGGAGAATATCCAGACATCCAGATCAAGCTCCGAGACATTGTGGATCCGCTCATGGCGCTGTGTGAGATGCATGCGATGACTTCGTCTGTCGTGCTCGCAGAACTGATGCCGGCCATACTGACATCGAAGAGCACCAACCAAGACGAAGAGAGTCTCCAGAGGCTTGGAAACTACATGGAGAAGGCGTTGACAGAAGGCAAGCACTCGCTGACATTCGTCGGAGCAGTTCACCTCGCTTTCTTCTCAAGTTTCATGAAGGACGCAAGCCTGATCCAGTCGACTGGTGTATCCTACAAGACCATTGGAGTCAGTGGTCTTGCGAGCGGTAGCACTCTATCTGGAGAGTTGATTCTCGAAGAGTATCTGAACGGCAATGTTCCTGGATCACTCGACGCCTCCGCCGAGTGCTGGGACCTCTTGTACAAGATTCTGTCGACCAATCAAAAGAAGAATCTCCTCGTGGCTCTGTCGTCGCAGTGCTGTACCGTGGAAGAGTCGAAGGTTGCTCTCCAAACGCAGTTGTATGGCGATCTTTCAGGTGCAATCGCATCGTACCGAAAGGCAGAGGCGGTGCTCGAGTCAGAGCTAGAAATGCACCCTGAGGATTCGCTACTTGCGGCCCGCTTTGAGCTCCACCGCAGCACATGGGAGAGGTTCGCGTGCTTGGAGCAATTGAACCACTGGGACAAATTGCAACGCGAGTTTGTTGAGACAGGCGATCCGGGGTTTGATTTCGTGTGGCAGGAGCCATCACCATATCTGGAACGAGGCATCGGCCACTGCTTGCGAAGCTTCCTCGGCTCTGTTGGCACTGCGAGTGACGGAGACATGAGCGAGTCACCCGCACTGGAGCAGCTGCAGGATTTCCTCAAGAAACCACAGCAAGACCCTGCACGATGGGAAACTATGGTCAGCCGCTTTGGTGTGGAGACCTGTTTGGCTGCGATTGTTCTTGGCGACAATGGAGGTGCTCGCGTACTGGTCGAGCAACTGTACCCCGTGTTGTTGAGCCGTTGGACTGCAACGAGCAAGATTGCCCGGTTGACGCGACTGGAGATTCTGCAAAATCTGTCCTCTACCGTCCAGATTGACGAGGCACTGCGACTCAGCTCTGGCGTCGAGTTGGCGACGTCGAAGTCTTCTGCGAAGGATGAGTTGGCCGGGTTCTCGACGCGCTGGAGTCGCGTTGTGCCATCACTTGGTGAAGGCTCCATGAGTGCGTGGTCACAGTTCTACATGGTCCAGCAAGTGCTCATGGGATTTATCCAGCGCTCGAGTCGAAAAGAAGGACTCTTATCGAAGGACATGCTCCACTCTATGCACTTGGATATGGCTGAGCTCATGCTTCGATACGCGGGTGCTGGTATCCAGAACGACATTTTGGCTCTCGCATCCAAGTACTTGAAAGACTACCGAGAGCTCTGCAACGCACAACAGCTTCCGAAAGTGAGTGTGTTAATGGTGGACGTGTTCGTCTCGCATGTGCTCAAGCTCGCTGAGAGACAAGCACAGAAGACCTCTCCGAGCGCCGACGGCCTCGCACCTGATGCTGTGAATGCAATCACTCGCTACTACCAGACGTCATCCAAAATGTTTGACAACTCGGATATTCTCGAACTCATGGAGCATCTTCCGCTCGTCGATCGTGTCGCGATGAGCTCGCTTGAAGCGAAAACGTTTGGTACGGCAGCTCAGTTTTACATGCATGCGAATCTGGACTCGGTAACGACTGAAGAGTTCTTCACTCGTGCATTCGAGACGTTCCAGCGCAGCACTCGGGCGATTCCTGCTCCAAGCGATGCGCGTCATGGGGAGGTGAGCGAGTCGTCTATCACCACAGTCAGCTCATTTACTCGATGCCGGACTACGTTCATCGAGTTCCTCGTGGATATCCTGTTTAGCCCTTCAGCGAGCGAGTGGACGGCATTTGTCGACCGCAAAACCATGGTTGTGGCGTTCATGGACAACATTCTTGGTGGGATGGCGTGCGGAGACCAAGAGTGCGCCAACTACTTTCCACAGCTCTGTGAAGTCGTGCCAGCGTTTCCAGATCTTGTCGATGACTTCGAAAAGCGCATCCTTACGCAGATCCCTATTTGGACTTGCCTGCGCTGGTCCTCACAACTTCTCGCCTTGGTGAACGGGCCAATTGGTTCGACAATCGTTCGGATTCTCGAGAAGGTACGACGCCATGCATTACTATGGTGAACCCCTTCGACGACATCATACTCACTCTTCGTTCTTTGAATATCGAGTAGATGGCTGCAGAGTATCCTGTCGCACTGTTCTACGATTTCAAGATCACATTTGGAGACCAGAAGAAAAACTCGTCGAAGGTGGACCTGAGCCGACTCGCGTTTCTCGTGTCAAACCCAGTCATGGAGAAGTTTGTCGATGCACTTCGACTGTGAGTCTTTACTCGGTTTGGTCACTTCCATATTTGCCGAAGCTTCATTTAACAAACTGCGGTTGGGCTCGTGTGTTTCTAGGATCCATCACCCCGAATTGCGGCTGAAAGAGGGACTGCGTGAGGTTGCGAAGCTGTTGGAGGATGGAAAGACTACGGCAGCAAAGGACCAAGTGACACATATTTGGGAGGACTGCTTTGCGTCGGAGCATCCTCGACTTGGCGGCAAGATCGGCCACTACAACCGTGATTGGGCTCGGCGCGCCAAGCGAGACGTGGAGAAGATCATGGGAAAGGACGGCAGCAATCTCACTGCGAAGACAGTTCTTGCTGCGCGCGAGTGGATCGCCAACAACTTCTCGGTGGTTCCTGGAAAGCATGGCATCTCGAAGGACATGAAGGCTCGGCTGTCGGACTTTGCCGAGTGGCTAGATGAGTTTGACCACTCCAAGTCGCGTTTGGAGCTGCCAGGCCAGTACACCACCAGTACGTATAGTCTGTGCGCCTTTTTGATTGACTCAACCTGACATTGTGGTGCTTGAGTAGGATGGGCAAAGCCCGATCCATCCAGCCACGTGAATATCCTCAGCATCTACTCGACGCTTGGCGTTCTTGCCTCGAAGCAACTACCGAAGCAGATCACTCTCCACTGCAGCGACCAGAACAACTACACATTTCTCGTCAAGGGAGGTGAAGACTTGCGGCTCGACCAGCGTATCGAGCAGTTGTTTGACGTGATGAATCAGATCCTGGCCAGCCATCCGAGTTGCCGAGACCGGAACTTGAACACGACGACGTACAAGGTGATCCCAATGACAGCAGAAATTGGCATGATCGAGTGGCTCCATGGCACGTCGACATTGAAAGGAATCATCGAGCGGCAGCTGGAGCAAGATCCTCGATGCCAAAATCTGCAGAGCAACAAGCGCGCAAAGCTTCAGCTCTTCAACACGACCGCAGCAAAGCAGTACGAAACGTTCCTCATGAAGCAACGGGGAAGTTCGTTTGCCGCGAAGGTAGCTGCACCTACTCGTCAGGATGTCCTCGCATCCTTCCACGCTGTACAAGAGCTGATCCCTGGGGATCTCTTGCGACGCCAGTTGCTTGGTCTTGGTGCCGATTTGGAGGATTTCATCTCGATTCGAGACGAGTTCGCGAGCTCACTCGCCGTGTTCAACGCTTGCTCTTACATTTTGGGCATCGGTGATCGCCACCTCGACAACTTTCTTCTGGACCACGGCTCCGGGCGTGTGATTGGCATTGACTTCGGCGTGAGCTTTGGTGCTGGCGCTAGTGTGCTGCCTGTACCAGAGCTGATCCCGTTCCGGTTTACGCGGCAAATGGAGAGCGTGCTGCATCCATACGACAGTGCGAATCTGATGGTCCAAGACATGCAGTCGGTGTTCGAAGCACTGCGAGCAAAGAAGCAAGTCATCGAGAGTGTCATGAATGTGTTCCTCCACGAACCTCTACTCGACTGGCAGCAATCAACGACGACACACCAGCCTGAGATTTTCACGACAAGCCAGGAAGTTACCCAGGAAGACGGCAACGTGAGCATGGCAAGCAGCAGTATGAGCGCCGATACAAATGAAGAAGATGCTTCAACGGCCAAGCCCAGAAAGCGGACCAAGCTATCAGCGTCGTCCTCGTCGGTCTCTTCGGCAACCAGCTCATCGACCGCGTCTAGTGCTGTGGATGTCGCCGCAATTGCGTGGTTGCCCGATGTCAAGGTGGCGATTGCGCGCCGCAAGCTCGAAGGACTGTCACCTCGAGTGCTCCTGAAGGAGGAGTTGGCTCAGAACGCACATCTAGGCAAGCAGCTCAAGCACTTTCAGGCCATTGTGGACACCGCAGTGGCAAACGGTGCGCCGATGAACGCGACGGCGATGAGTTCCCTCGCTCAAGCGCAAGAGCTGGTGGCACTGGCCACTGCACCCGACATCCTTGGACGTACGTACCACGGGTGGATGCCGTGGTTGTAGGCCCTGTATCCACAGAAAAAAGAAAGAGTCATCACAGCAGTAGCGCATGAGGCAAAAAAGCATTGGCAGCAACGAGGATGAGTTGTGTGTGTATTGTGGACTTTATGTTCTCGTTGAAGCTATGTGCAGTGTTGAGCCGATGCGACGGTGAGACCGCCACTCTCACGCTAGAAGCTACTCGTAGGGGGAGCAACGTGAT
>JAADVL010000859.1:0-13522 GCA_023334995.1 Pythium sukuiense | reverse complement strand
TGGGTGTGGACTCGAAGAACTTGAGCAGGTACGGATCCGTGGTGGCGCCTTCCTTCTTCTGGATGAACAGGCCGACGACCAGGTTATCGTCAGCGGCGCGCGAGTGGACGAAGTGGATCTCGGCGTCGTAGGTCTTGCCGTTGAGCGTGTGCTCCGATGGCGCGTGGTAGTGCGACTGCGCAAAGCTGTAGCTCTTGCCGCTGGTGGAGAGCTGCAGCTTGCAGCCCTCCTTGGCCTTGGGGGTTGCCTTGTACGCGTCGTCGTATTCCTTGACGGTGGTCTCTGAGCACGCGCCAGTGAATGAGATCGGAGCCTTGGTTCGTGGGGCGGCGGCAGTTCGACAGGAGACCTTGGTGTCGATCGCGATTGGCGACTGTCGCTTGCCGTCACACACGGCGTTGTATTGTCCCCACTGCGCGGGCGAGTAGACACTTGGGTCGTTGGTCTTGTAGCTCCACATCTTGCCACCTGGAGCGGTCGAGTCAGCGGCGTGAGCGGACGTAGCGAGAGCCGCAGTAGCAAGGAGGGAGAGAAGCTTCATCGTAGCTAGTGGTGGTGGTGGTGGTGGTAGTGGGAGAAGGAAGATTGTTGAATGAGTCGAGGAACCGCTCGCCAGACAGCATTTAGGATCTTGTCAAACGTACAGGGAAACCTCAGGAGACTCCTCCTGTGTCTCCTCCAGGAGGAGACGCTGGGGGTGGTTGGAAAGACACAAGCAATCGATGTCCGACGCAACGACATGAATCCATCCACACCAGCTACGGTACCGTACACGCAAAGCCACCGCATGGTTTACCGTGCTGAGGAGGCGTCGCCGATCCATCTCCAATTGCACCTGTTTAGTCAGAACTGCCGCTTCCACCAGCCTCGAGTCCAGGTGGAAGCGGCAGTCCAGCCTGGAATTAGTCAGCCATTCAATGACTGTCCAGGTGGAACGGAGAATGGCCGCAACCGAGCAACCGAGCAACCGACCAGCTCACTGCAGTGCAGTGAGCTGGTCGGTTGCGATTATTTGCGGAGAATAAGGACGGCTTCTCTCCGTCTTTTCGCACATAAACGAGCCGTGGGTATAGATTCTGATCGTCTAGTGTGACACTACACCGCAGCTGGGGACAGCAACTGTTGCTGCAACATGGAGTGGAGTCCAGCACCATGGATGCAGTGTTGGTCGCTGCAGCCATCTGACGCTGCTTGAGTACAGCACTGCTCCACTCAATGGCGGTTCCGTTGGGATCGTTCAACTGCCTGACCCTGTCGGATCTTCCAAGGCACTGGGTTCCACAACGCGATGAGCCGTCGAATGCCATTCCCACGTTGCCTTGTTGTAGGTGTTACGGCAACATACCCTACATCCTTTCACTGCAGCCGCGATGTCGCGCCACACGGTACAGTACAGTTCCTTGAAGTCGACCGAGACTAAAGGCTGCTCGCTCGCTGCTCCTCACAGGTGGATGCAGATTAAGCGCGACCATGGATGCATCCTCTTGGATCGCCAGGACAGTGCTGAAGTCGTCCGTTGGCTTGTACGTCTCCTCCACCTTCAAGTCGTAGAATCACCGTACTGTAGCAGTGAACTGTAACTCTGTACACTCGCCTCTGGACTCCAAGTCTGGAGTCAACGGATTGACTCGTGTTGTGACAACACCACGAACCTAACAGCCCCAAACACGACACAAGATGTCGCAAAAGATCGTGGGTTTCCGAACGGACGCCATCGCGGACTCATCCAACGGCATTTTTATGCGTGGATTAGTCAGAATCCCTCCTCCTTCTTGGGGGAGGGGGAGGGGGGGGGGGCGTCTTTGTGGCACAAAGACGCTTCTTGGGCGTTGAGTCCCACCAGGCTTGTGACCAGCTGCAGCGGCTTTTTGAGGCAGCCATCAACTCCAGCTGCCACATGCAGTCTTGCATGACAGGTGACGCACGCTTAAGTACCCGACGACGACACACAGAGCACTCAGTTTCCAAGACAGTACTTAGCACGTCGCAGTACAGCCGTCGTGCGCTCCACAAGAACCTGATGAGCCACCTAGCACATTGACTCCTGTTATACGGTACAGCAGACAACTCTTGAGCGAGCGATAGGCAGGAGCTCCAGCATCGTCTGGATGCGTTCGACTTCCCTTGGAGACAATGAGAGTTTGGATCCGACTGCACCAGCCGACTCTACGTCGGTGGGACGCGCCCATCCACAAGTGTGGATTCCACGCAGAGGCATCCATCATTTCTGGGTGTCCCACGAATTCCGGACAGTGTTGATGGGGAGACTGACCCAGCCAGGCAAGGCTTCGAGCCCCAAATCCTCCTGTACTAAAGCAAGAACGGTTCTTGGAAGGACGCTGGTTACCCAGTTGATGTTTGAACCTCTTGTGTGGCGCCTTCGAGGCGTCCGACCGGCGAGCTCTGCAGTTGAATCCTCACTCCCCAATCTGCCTCTTCAAGCACACCACAAACCACCACCCACGCCACTACCATGAAGTTCTCCGCCTTCGTTGCCACCTTCGCCCTGGCTGCTGCCGCATTTTCGACCACTGGCCAAGCCGCTGACACGGTTGATTGGACGTACAAGGCCAACGTTAACGGTCTCGTCAGCCCGGCGCAGTGGGGAACGAAGTACCCGACGTGTGCTGGTAAGCGCCAGTCTCCCATCGACATCCCCGCCAAGAAGCTCCCTTCGTCCACGGGCAAGGTGCCGCTCGTGTTTGCGGGTAGCTGCCCGCAGTTCAACGTGACGCAGCACTACGACGCCTTCAAGGCTGGCGTTGCCAATGGAGGCGCCTGCACTGTCACGCGTGACAAGAAGGCGTTCAACTTCGCGCAGGTCCACTTCCACGCCCCGTCCGAGCACACCGTCAACGGCAAGCAGCTGGATGCCGAGGCTCACTTCGTGCACCAGGCCGCCGATGGCAGCATCGTCGTCGTCGGTCTCTTTGTGCAGAGATCTGTGACCAGCGACCCGTTCATCACCGAGTTTGTTCGCAGCATCGAGAACGTCACGGAGAAGAAGTCGCTGATCGCCAACCTGTACGTACTGACTGCCTTCGCCAGTGGCGCATGTGTACTATCTACTAGATCCACGAGGCTCACACTGATGTTCTCTCTTGACTGTTGTACAGTGGCTCGTTCCACACGGCCGTGCGCAAGGGTCTCTCCAGCGGCCGAGCGTTCAACTACCCAGGCAGCCTCACGACGCCAGGCTGCAGTGAGATCGTGGACTGGTGGGTCGTGGAGAAGCCGCTGAGCGTGTCCAAGGCCGACTTCAACGCCATCCGCACTCACTTCAAGCGCATCGCGGCGTCGGACAACGGCAAGAACGCGCGCCCCACGCAGCCACTCAACGGCCGCACCATCACGCCGTACTAAACTCCACAGTTAATACACGAGCGAATGATCTGAGCGAGTACGTACTGTATCAACAGCTTTGACTGGAGCTCTCCGTAGCGTACTGTACGCGCAAGGTGCGTCACGCTGCCAGCGCGCCGGCGTGATGGGGGAATGCGTATCCACAGCTGAGTCTGAGTCCTCGTGGACTCAGATACAGTATCCATCACTCTGTCTGTTCGCATCATCATTCCGCGTTGACCCAATCCGTTTGACGCACCATATCTTGGAAAAGCGATGCACTTTCTCATCGCCCATCTCCGCAGCCACTTGCCTTCTTTGGATCGCGCATCAGGTGTCTCGTGGCCTTCCATCAAAAGGAGCTCCTCGTGCCAGCGGCTCACTCAGGACGCAGAACAGAACTCGCCGTCCACTGCGGAAGCCTCTCTTCGTCTTGCTCCTCCTCCTCTCCCTCCTCCTCCTCCCCAAAGCATCATGGCGGGTGAACGCACGCCGCTCTTTAGCACCACGGGAACTCCTCGCCGAGACAGGCGCGCGCTCTACACCAAGATCGCGGCCGGCGTCGTGCTGGCTGGAGCCCTGGGCGCCGTCTTCTACGCGTCGCGCGGCTCCAAGGCTGCGGCTCCCGCCGCTGCGACGGCGGCCGTGGGCGCATCCATCACGGAGGACAACTGGTACTGCGGTGAGAAGAACGTTGAGGCCGACTACGTCAAGCTGGCCAACAAGAAAGGAGACGACGAGTACTTCTACTGGTTCGTGCCGTCGCGCAGCGAGGACCCGAGCAAGGACCCGCTCGTGCTGTGGCTCACGGGCGGCCCGGGCAGCTCCAGCATCCTGGCTTTGCTCACGGAGAACGGACCGTGCATGATCAAGCCGGACGTGACCACCCACTGGAACCGCTACTCGTGGAGCAACAAGGCCAACGTCGTGTGGCTCGACCAGCCGTCGGGCGTCGGCTTCTCGGACTACGACAAGGACGAAGACAGCGACTACACGGAGGCGGACGTAGGCGCGAACATGTACGCGTTCCTGAACGGCTTCCTGGACAAGCACCCGGAGTTTGTCGGTCGCGACTTCTACATCACGGGCGAGAGCTACGGCGGTCACTACATCCCAGGCGCGTCGCACTACGTGTGGCAGCAGAACAAGAAGCTCGCTGAAGGAGAGCCCAAGCGCATCAACCTCAAGGGCATCGCCATCGGCAACGGACTCACGAACCCCAACATCCAGTACAAGTACAACCAGGACATGGCCAACAACCAGTACAACATCACACTCCTCACGGACGCGCAGGTCGCCAAGATGAAGGCCGACAGCGTCGCGTGTATTGCGCTCACGGAGCTGTGCCAGCAGAGCCCCAAGAACGGCACGATCTGCGCGGACGCTCAGGGCTGCTGGGCCGAGAAGCTCATTGGTCCGTTCGAGGACGTGCACCGCAACCTGTACGACTTCCGTAAGCCATGTAACGATGACCCAGTGGAGTGCGGTCTCAGCTACTCGTACCTGAACCAGTACTTCGACGTGGAGATCGTGAAGAAGCACCTGCCGCAGCTCAAGCACGAGTGGCTCGAGTCGAGCCAGGTCGTCAACCACAACTTTGTAAGCTCGGGCGACTGGACGTTTGCGTACCACACGTATGTCGCCGACCTGCTCAACGACGGACTCCGCGTGCTCATCTACGCCGGCGACGCCGATCTCATGTGCAACTGGATCGGCAACCGCGCGTGGACCCTCGCGCTCGACTGGAAGGGAAAGGACGCCTTCAACGCCGCGCCCGAGTACGCGTTCAAGGCCACGGACCCGTACGTGGACGGCGCGCCAGTCGTGGACGCCGGCGTCGCTCGTCAGTTCGAGAATTTTGCGTTCCTGCGTCTGTACAACGCCGGCCACATGGTACCGACGGACCAACCGGCCGTCTCCTGGGTCATGATCGACAAGTTCCTCAACGGCGAGCAGTTGTAGACGCAGCAGCCAACGCCATGGTGGAGCTCCTGAGGGGTGGAAAGTGTAGCCATGTAGGTCACAATCTCATTTTAGTGACTCTACCTCGTTTGAGTGTCTGCTTGAATGTCACTAAACCGTGGAAGCCTCCCATTTTGGAATTCTCGCAAAATGGAGATGATGAGGGGAGAGGAGGCGGAGTGGAGCGCGTCGACGGCGACGCTGCCGCTGGAGCAGGCGAGTCCACGGTCGCTCGAAGATGAAGACGAGGAGACGGAGCAGCTCTCGGAGGAGGCGGAGGCGTGGGGCGGAGGCCGTCGTCGCAAAGGCCTGCGCGCCTTGCTGCTGGAGATGGACGTGGCAGACAGCTCCCATCCGTCCTCCGTCTTAAAGCCCCACAGAGGAGAGGACGGCGGAGGGGAGGAGGAGGATCGAGGAGGAGGAGAGGATGCCCGCGTAGCGCGTATGGAGCTCCGCCACGCGGAGGAGCGCGTGCGCGCGCTGGAGGCGCGGCTGCTGGACGCGGAGGAGACGATCTACCACCTCAAGGCGGAGAAAATGGAGGCGTGGCGGCGTGTGGAGCAGCTCTCGCGGGCCAAGGAGCCACCGGGGGACGCCAGTGAGAGCGAGGCTGCTGTGCTGCGGCTGCGTGCGCAGGTCTACGAGCTGGAGGGGCAGCTACAGGACGCACAGACGCAGCACGCGCTGGACCAGGAGCAGCGCATGGCCGTGATCCGCGAGCAAGAACAGGAGCTACTGGAGCTGAGAGAGAGACTGGAGCAAGTCCAGAGTCAAGCGGACGAGTGGCAGCTCAAGTACGAGGAGCTCCGCCAGGAGACGGAGGAGCAGAAGGTGTACAGGGCGTTGCAGCACGAGCAGGACGAACAAGGCAGTCGCAAGACCTCAGGAGGAGACAGAGGAGGAGGGAGAGAAGACCAGTGGGAGGAGGAGCTGGTGCGGCACCCGACGCCGCCGTTCGATCTGGACTCGCCCGAGGTGCAGTACTGGCTGTGTGCGTGGACCAACAACCCCAAGAAGCGGCAGTATCTTCGCACGTGGCTGCTTCACGTGGCGCTGCCTCACCAGCGAGATCTGCCTCTGGACTTCCCCATGGGGATTGAGCTGCCACGGCTCGCGCCGGAGATCCGCGACGGATTCCTCACGCTCGTGCTGCCGCTGCTGAGGAAGCAGCCGTGGAGGGAGATCGTGGTCCACAGGAAGCAGTACAACGACCAGTACCACACGGATGTGAGGGTGCGCGTCGTGTCCAGACGGCCGTGAAGAGGAGACGCGACAGCCAGAATGAGAAGAGGGAGGCAGGATGAATGGTAAGGACGCCAGTGGCGTGAATACATGGAAGTTCTCTATTTGGCCGGCTAGCTGATGCGGAATTGCGAGGATGAAGACGGCGTTCGGCGGAGTGTGAGGGCGGAGGAAGAGGAGCCAGTGAACAGCGTGCGTGAAGAAGAAGAGGGGACGCGGCGGAGCACTCGTTGGCTGGCGAAGGAGGAGGCTGCCGTGGTGGAAGACTTGACGCTGGCGGCGGCAGTGAGAAGGGCGAGCGTTTTCTTGAGTTCGCGTTCGAGCGCGGCGGGCAAATCACCGTCTCCGGCATCCACAGAATCATCTCTCTCCCGAGGAAGAACTGCGTAGGCACGCTGTTTCAACAGCAGCGAGACGGACTGGCGCAAGCTGGCGGAGCTGCTGATGCTACGTGCGAGTCCAGGGCAGCGAGTGAGCTGCTGAAGCGTCAACACGAGTTCAAGAAGCAGTCGGCACCGCCAAAAGGCAGCGTCATCTCCTTTGGGTTTTCTCAGCTCGTGCTGGCAGCGTTCCACCTGGCTAATCATCAGCGGAGCCAGCGTTTTCTTGACGGCCAACACGTTTGGGAACAGCGTCAGGATCTCGGGTACGAAGCTCCACTGGCGTAGCACGCGCATGATCTCCATCGTCGTGGCCTGCAGTTGGCGTCGATCGCGATCAGAAAGCGGGGGACTCGTCGAGTTCAGCTTCGTGAAGTAATCGCTCAGTCTGTCCGTGAGGATTTCTACCAACGTGTGGTCGTGGACTAGTGAAGGGCCGAGTGTCGGATCCACGGATGGCGACAGCACGTGCGGCACAGGGAGGAAGAGCTGTGTGAGTAGCGCGCAGAGGTCGTAGACGACCACGGGCTCATGCTGCCAGTGGCTCATGAGCAGTCGACACCAGGAGGTATTGGTATCAGCAGCATCAACACCTCCGAACAGCAGCGGACGCGTCAGATTCGGCTTGAGTTTCACGAGCTGGCGACCAAGAGCGAGCCACACGCACGTCGCGTCGCGTGTCTTGATGAAATGCGGGAGGGCGGGCGGCAGCATGAGCACCACGCGCCGTGTGTATTGGTCTCCGAACGTGTCCACGACCCGAGGCGACGCGTACAAACTCGCAAGCGTCTTCGTGCACAGCACGACGATCGTGGAGTTCGCAGACTCGTGCATGAACCGACCCTGCAGCTCCAGCAGCTCTTCCACTTGCTCCGCGTCGCCTACTGTGATGAGCTGCTGGTGGTACTCAAGGCATTGAAGCAGTACGGCAGTCGCATCGAGAGACGCCTCCAATACACGGAGAGACGTGGGGAATGCTGCTCGAGCAAGCTGAAGCGACGTCCAGAATCTCACACGGCCGGCTTCGAGCTGGAAACGTGGGCATCCACGACCCCACACAGCAGCTACACGGGCGATGAACCACACGATCTCCTCCTCACCGTGAGTTGTGCTATGCTGCAGAAGTCGCTGGAGGAACTCGACAGTGTGGGAGAGCGAGGGCGATCCAGAGGGCAGAGACAGCGACGGACCCGAGGTCGAAGACAGCAAGCCATGGAGCTGCACGAGTCCAGTCAGCACAGCCTGGGGGTCGTCTTCGTTCTTCTCGAGATCAGTCAGCGTCGCCTTGAGTGTGGTGGAAGGAGGCATTTGCGAAGTCTCGGCAGAGCTGCGATGGTGACCGATTCGGTGTGATCAAATTAGCTGGGCTCCCGTTTTGGACTCCGCCCTTCCCAAGCTTCTCGTGGCCATCCAGTCTTGTCGGCACGATGCTGCTTGGAGACAATTACGACGGAAAGTGACGGTGGTGGCGGCTTGCATGTGGCGATGATCGTCACAGTTCCGGAGTCACTCCGAACTTTGCGGCTGGTTGAAGCAGACAAGGGTTTAGGGTTTAGGGTTTAGTGACCGCAGAGGTGGCTTGATCGCTGTTTTGATGTCGAGCGACCCGACCCGCTTTGCAATGTGCGCACCGTCGAGATCAACCGAAGCAAATGGAGACTGATCCCAGCGAGAATCGTGGCCAGCAGGCGCCTTCGCTTCAAGTCGTTGCGTCTGCCCAGACCACACGAGCGTTCCCTAGCAACGTTCCGATCTTCGAATCATATCCACACGATTCGTTCTACGTGCGGCCGTGCTTTCCTGACTACTACGACTACGTCATGGAAGCGTATGACGTCAAGAACATGGACCGCGTCACCGTCACAGGCCCCCCGGGAGTCGGTACGTCAGTGTTCTTGGCCTACTTCCTACTTCGGTTCGAGCTACAGTATCCCAGTAGCACGTTCGTTATCATCTCCTACGACCGCTGCTCCCGTTTCAACCGAGCTCTGCTGTGGAAGAATGGGGCTGCCGAGAAGGAGCTCAACAGCATCCAAGTGATGGACGCCGCTGAGGACGACCTGGACGCGGTGTTCCTGCTGGACGGCCCGCCGGACCGAGTTCCGTGGTCGCCGCATCGCTACGTCGCGTGTACGAGCCTGAACGCTACGTGGACCTACGCAATGCGATACGATAGTACCCACATGACGATCTACGAGCCGCTGTGGGACGTGAACGAGCTCACGGCCGCCGTCGACGCGCTGGGTCTCAAAGACAAGCTTGTCCCCTTGTCTTCTATTGAGGATTTTCCGCGCCGGGATGATGAAACCGAAGTGGAGTATCGGTTCCGCGTGTTTGGCGGCGTCGCGGGTCCGTGTCTGGAAACGAGAGCGAGGTTTATGGACTTGCACGTCGTGTCACTCAAGGCAGCCATGAACGCCGTCGATCTCCAGACAGGCTACCAGCCCCGGCTTCCTGGCGACCGCTACGATGAAGTGAGCCACGAGCTGTTCCACTGCTACCCGTCGAGTGATCGGTACTTACACGAGCTCAAGACGGCGTCTCCGTACGTCACGCAATTGCTGTCGGCTCGCATCAATCCGATCCCGACCGAGTTTCGACCGTACTTTGACTTCAGAGCGATGGCGTTTCCAGCAGCGGCGGCGCTGCGCCAGTCCATTCTAGCAGCACGAATGCTTCGACAACTACAGAGCGGCGTACAACTGGTGGTCAGCTCACTCGCACACCCTCCCGAGTCACCAGCCTTTGATCTGAAGCTGTTGATTCAGTCCAGTGGCTCCATGGTGCCAATCTACTGCAACCAGTTCCAAGGCTCCGACCTGGCTCGTGGTCGGTGCTACGAGCCACAGGGCGACGCGTTCGAGTCGATTCATGCCGTTTATTTGGTCGACACGAACACGCCCAAGGACACAGACACCGGCAAAGCCAGCGAGCCGTGGGGTGAACTGGAAGCGGTGGTGTTTCTAGCACCTTCGACGTTCAACTACAACATCCAAGGCAAGCGTCTCTACTCACTGCTCAAGCAACTGGGCCTTGCACGTGACGCTCCTCGTCGAGTGGCACTGGTGTTTGGTGTGGATGAGGAAGATGCTGACACGTGGAAGACGCAGTCTATAGACTGCAGCTTTTGCGTGGACGACACCGCGCCTGTGATAGTGGTGGACCACGTCGCGATGGAGATGGCGTCGAAGCTGAAGGCGGCGAAGATCCTCACTGTCCGTGACTTGCGGCGACTGCCAGTCGGACTGACTTTGGACGAAGAGCAAAGCCAGGTGTACGAGGAGGCTCGTGAGTTGTTGGCGCTGCACGAGAACGAAGCCGTGGTCTCCGGCACGGCGAACCATGCGATGCTGAAGGAGATCTCGCAGTTTGTGTGGGACTTGAAAGAGTGAGCCGACGATGCGTGTGTGAGAGTCTACGTCAATTGCATTGAATACAAAATGAGTTATTTGCAGTTGATGCACGGCCTGCATTGTATAAACCATCTTGAACCGTCGGAAATAGCCAGAACTCTAGCATTCAGAGTCCCATTTTGGATACTGGACACGCCACTCCTGGGTGCTCTGTGTTTAGCCACGGTGGTGATGCACCCACAGTCGAGACGACGGCAGCCGCCTGCATGAAGAACGGCTTGCGATGACGCTGCATCCGTCCCGAGACACGACCGACTCGCGTGCCTCGACTGTGGTCTCCGATCCGCACGCCAGGCGACTCGTACGCGCCAAACTCTTCAACCGCGTCGATGTGATTGCTGGTCGATTAGAGTTCGCTCTGGTGCCGCTCGCCGTCTTCAACTCGTTCGGAACCAGCAGCTCCGCATCAAATTCCCCACCAACAATCCGTCAACAAAGCACCAGCCCCACAAGCGATCCTGAGGACGAGCCAGAGACCGTGTACCTCACGGTCGAAGGGCATCTTGTGTACGCGCGCTTCTTTGCTGATTTTGGTCCGCTCGACCTCGGTCAGACTGTGGGTTTCTGTCGCGATCTCTCGCAGCGACTACGGAGCTCGACGACGTCCAAGATCGTCGTCATTAGCAGCGACCATCCACACAAACGCGCGAACGTGATGGTGCTGCTGGCGTTGTTTCTCGTGTGTGTGGAGAAGCGACGGCCGCTAGAGGCGATCGCGCCGTTCCAAAAGCTCAGGCCCGCGCAGGGCTTTCGAGACGCAGCCTGCGGACTGTGCACGTTCTTCGTGACGGTCTTTGACTGCGCACGAGCAGTTCACAAGGTAGGATCATCGTCATTTTAGCCATATTAGCCAACAATTTTCATGCTGAAACGTGGTGAAAGCAGGCGATCCAAGCCAAGATCTGGAGTTACGAGAGCTTTTCGCTGGAAGAGTACGAGTTCTACGACAAGCTCCACAACGGCGACATCAACTGGATCGTGCCTGGCAAGATCCTGGCGTTCAGCGGGCCTCAGCGAGAGCGCGTGGTGCTGGACAACAACGGTCGCACGACACTGTTGGCGCACGAGTACGCGAGCTTCTTCCAGAAGCTGGGAGTGAGCTGCGTCGTGCGCTTCAACGAGCCCACGACGTACGATCGACGCGCGTTCGTCCACGCCAACATCCGCCACGTACGTACGCCCCTTGCCTCCAGCCTTGGCTGTTGATGACACTCTTATACTCTGCTTGTTCTAATAGCTGGACATGCAGTACCCGGACGGCGGCAACCCCACCGACGAGATCCTGTTCAAGTTCATCCGCGTGAGTCTCTTTGGCGATTGTGCTTGACCTCCCCTTCTAGGAAGCTGACTGGGTGACTGACTGAACAGACCTGTGAGCGGGAGTCGGGGGCTGTAGCTGTCCACTGCAAGGCCGGTTTAGGCCGCACGGGCACCAACATCGCCGCGTACCTCATCAAGAACCACGGCTTCTCGGCCGCCGAGGCCATCGCGTGGTGCCGCATCTGCCGTCCAGGCAGCATCGTGGGTCCGCAGCAGCAGTATCTCGTCGTGAAGCAGCCGCAACTGCAGCAACTCGCTGCGAAGAGCCATGACATAATCGACGACTGCGACCAGCACAAGCAGACAGCGAATGAACGACATGAGAAGCCCGTGTATGTGAAGAAGCAGTCGTTCACAGCGATGCTGGGACGGGAAATCCTAATCCATGTTGAATGCGAGGATTCGTCGAAAATGCGACTGACCAGTATTTAACAGCAGCCACAATATCGAACACTTTTCATCGCGCAGTTCATTTCGAATGCTGCCTCATTTCTTATTTCACTCAACGTTACTGTTTCACGACTAGGAGTGCGACTGCGGTGAGTGCAACATGAATTAATTTGAGTCCCACACGAGCTCTGCGAATGGTGGCGGTACTGTCCACTTGAACTGGGGGATCTTCTGAAGTTCTTTATGGACGTCGCTGTCCTGGAAAACCTCCACCTCCTCGTATTCGGTGAGGGCTTGACGGGCCTCGATCACTGCGTCATTCGACATGAGCTCATCTGGCGGAGCGCGCAGCTCGCCAACAGTGCTGATTCCGACTTTGCTTAACTCATCACGCGTCTTCTTCTTGATTCTCCCTACTTGTGTGATGGGGCTGCTGTCGAACAACGGGCTGATTGCTTGGATACGCTGCTTCTTGTATGCTTTGGCTCGCGCTTCGATGATCGCGAATACTAGAGCCACAGAAGAGTATTCCGTGATGTCTAGTTTCTTGAGCACAGCGCGAAGTCCTCTCGCCTTGACGGGGTGCCTCGCAGCGGTGGTGATTTGGAACAGAATCACCTTCAGGTTTGCCCAACGTGTGCTGTCAGGACAGTTCATCTCGTCCGTGACCAAGTAGAATGAGTCGACCGACTCGAATGTCTTGCTCGCTGGTCTGTAGTATGGACCAGGTCCGATGGTCGCCAGTGTGAACGTACTCTTCAATGACGACCTTGGCCCTGTGCGCAACAGGCTCAAACTGAGTTCACCACCTTCCCAGTCCTCGTCAAGGGGATACGCGACGAGTTCGGTTCCGTCAGCGACGAGAGAGTGGACGTCGCCTTCCACCAAATTTCCATGTAGCGAGCCTGCCGAAGATACTCCTTCAACGGTCCACCGGAAGCGCTTTCGGGACCTCGACAACAACTCGACAAATCGACCCCGCACCAAACGTGTCACCCACCGCGACATCTCATACTTCGCCTCGGCGAATCCGTTTACTGGGGAGCAAAGGTTAAGCGCGGAGCTCACCTTCTTGCACGGTTCACCAACAAGCATCGCATGGGTAATGTTGCCGTCCTGGATACTGATCACCTCGCTCTTCAGTTCGTTCGCAAATGCGTCAGTATACAGCGTTTCCGTAGCCAAACAGGGACCCGCCACGCCGCCAAACAAGCCGAACCGATACTCCACTTCGGTTGCATCTTCCTCGCGCGGAAAGTCCTCCACAGGGTTCATGGGCGCGAGCTTGCCTCCGAGGCCTAGCGCGTCAATTGCGGCCGTGAGCTCGTTCATGTCCCACAGTGGCAGGTAGATCGTACAATGGGTAGGTACGAACACCATCTTCTTGATCCACTTGTCGCTGCAGCTCATACACACGAGGTACTGGTGGTGGAACGTCCGAGCCGGGTCTGGCGGTCCGTCCACGAGAAAGAT
>JAADVL010000858.1:0-13526 GCA_023334995.1 Pythium sukuiense | reverse complement strand
ACTCCAACGCCAACGCCAACAACCAAGACCCCCAGCGGCGATGGCTCCGGAAACCCCGAGGTGACCACTCCGCCTCCGTCCACCACGACTTCCACGCCCTCCACGACGGCGCCAGGCCCCACGACAGCCTCCTCCTCGCCCCCGACATCCACCACCAAGACCCCGTCGCCCTCCTCCACGAAAAGCAGCGGCTCCAGCAGCGTTGAAGGACTCAACGAGACCGGCAATGGCGGCTTGAACGCCTCCACGCCAGCGCCTTCGACGAAAAAGAGCTACGGAGTGATTATCGGCGTCGCTGTCGTGGCTGCCGTGGTGCTCGTGGCCTTGGGCTTCGTGATTTACCGCCACCGCTCGAAGAAAGACGACGAAGACAAGGAATTGCGGCGCCAATTGGACCAAATGGACCTGGAACTCGGCTCGGCGGCGTACGCCATGGCCGCTGGCTCGGGCTCTGGCGGCGGCTCCGGGCCACGCGGATCCAGCGACCAGAGACGGTCGTCGCTGCAGTTCAAGCACACGCCGGGCAAGTCGCCGGCGTCGTGGTCGTCCAACAGGACGACGCTACGAGGCAGCGACAGTGACTCGCTGAGTCCTATCTGGAGGAACCCGGAGCTGCTGGCCGTCAAGATCCCGTTCGAGAAGATCCGCTTCGGCGACGTGCTGAGCCGCGGCGGCTTCGGCGAGGTGCTCGTGGGCGTGTACCACCAGCAGCGTGTGGCCATCAAGCGCCTGCTGCCGGAGCACAGACGCCGCATGGCCTCGCTGGAGGATTTCCTGAAGGAGGCGCTGCTGCTGTCGACGCTGGACCACCCACGCGTCATCTCGTTCGTCGGTGTGGCCTGGGACTCGCCCCGTGACCTGTGTCTCGTGCTGGAGTTCATGGAGAACGGCGACTTGCGAAACATCCTCACGCGGTGGCACGAGGAAGGCCGGAAGACTGGGTGGAACGACCCGCGCAAGGTCCGCATCGCACTGCATATCGCCGAGGCGCTGACGTATTTGCACACGCTGACGCCCAAGATCGTGCACCGCGACCTCAAGTCCAAGAACATCCTGCTGAACGGCCACTGGGACGCCAAGATCAGCGACTTTGGCGTGTCGAGAGAGGAGTCGACGCACAACACGATGACCACGAACGTCGGCTCGTCGCTCTGGATCGCGCCCGAGGTCATGGTGGGCAACAACTACGACGAGAAGGCCGACATCTTCTCATTCGGTGTCGTGCTCTCGGAGCTCGACTCGATGCAGCTGCCGTACCACAACGTGCGCACGCCGGACGGTCGTAAGCTGCCCGACGCCGCCGTGCTGCACATGGTCACGATGGGCAAGGTGCAGGCCGAGTTCAGCTCCATGAGCCGCACAGATATGGTGCTGCTGGGCCGTGCGTGTCTCGCCGTGGACCCTGCCCAGCGCCCCACTGCCGGAGAGGTGCGCTACCGTCTCACGCAGATCCTGAGCTCGTACTGAGTTACCTGAACTTCGAAACAAAACACTACAATATTTATAAGCGACCGACGCGATAATCCATGTGAAGATGTCGACTCCAGAGTACAGTGGTGTAGTATGGTCGTGGTGGCGGTGGCAGGCTGCGTGGGTGCCGAGCTCCGCCTCTCGATGGATTCTGAGACTGGGAAATGAGCTGCTTGTGGAAAGTGTAGCCATCTCATCCACCTACCAGATGGTGAGACCTTGACATGCTGGTCGGATCCTTTACAATAATTGTTGCTGACTGTCTCCCCCCACTGACACTGTATCCACATACAAACAGCGAGAGAGTCTGAAGCCACTTCTACTGTCAAGGAAGCAAATTGAGGCAGCTGGAGGGAGCCGCGCACACTATGAGACCCACTGGAGTCCTTTCCCCGCCTGGATACCGTAGGGTCATGGCCATCCCCTCGAGGCGATTCAAGCCACGACCTCGGGCACTTGCCATTATTGAAAACGCCTCGCTGTTGGCGTGGCTGTCTCCGTTCTAAAGTCCACGTGTGTCAAGATGTCTTGTGTTTCTCGTCGCGTGTCGCCTGTCGTCGTGGCGGCGCTCGTGCTGACGCAGTCCCAAGTACAGGCCGCGCCCATGCAGACCAACCCCGTGACATCACTGGGAGACCACGTCTTGCTGTCTCCTTCTCACCCAGCGTTTGGCGCCGAGATCGCCGCGGAAAACCGCATCGCAGCCGTGGTCCCAGACGTCAGCATTGAAGATCTCGTGAGCGAGATGGTCGAGCTGAACGGTGGCAACATTGACGCCGGCAGTGTGAGGGCTGCCGCGGAAACGGCCTTAGCGGAGGTTGCGAAGAACGGCGACCGCCGTCGTATGAGCGAAGTTCGAGAGCTGGTCGTGAAGAGCGACATGGACCGACTCGAAGAACACTTCAAGACGCCCATGGAGCGGAATATCAAGAACCTCCCACTCACCGGGGCCGTGCCCGTGACGCCATGGCCCAGCAGCTATTGGCCTGTGTTTGAAGACGGTATCAACAAGCAGTGGAATGCTAACCAACCCAGCCCAGCGGAGAAGTACGCGACAGCTTTCGGCCTCAACGCCACGGAGTTTGAACGCACTGTGTCCCTTGCGAACGGCATCCTGTCGATGAAGCACAAGCAGGAATGCAAGGCTGACGCAGACTGTGCTAGTCAAAAGGACGGAAGCGTGTGTGCCAAGCGGACGGGCGAGACTTCCGGCTATTGTATCCCAACTTGGTTCGGGATCTGCCACGCGTGGGCCCCAGCCGCAATCCTTGAGACTGAACCCAAGTGCCCCGTGACAATCGGCAACGTCACGTTCCAGCCATTCGACATCAAGGCGCTGCTAACAGAGATCTACGACGGTGTGGGTGTCGAGACAGTCTTCACGGGCGCGCGTTTCAACGGAAAGGACGACGAGCCCAATAACAAGGACAAGTACGGACGCTTCATCGACCCAACGCGACGAGACTTGGGTCCGGGCTTCTTCCACATCGCCATTGGAAACATGCTTGGCTTGCGTAACCAGTCTTTCATCGTCGACGTTTCATCCGGTGCAGAGGTTTGGAACCAACCAGTGAAGAGCTACGAAGTGTTGGAGACGAAAGAGATGACGCCGGACGACGCCGCGTGGGACTTTTACCGCACGACCACGTACCCATTCAACCCTGTCGTGCAGAAGATCTTGTACGTCAAGAACCGCTTCAAGTGGATGCTCGAGGGCAACGAAGACGGCGCTCTTGTGTCTTCCGGACGTGCGGAAGCGTACTCCAAGACCGCAGACTACGAGTACCTCCTCGAACTGGACGAAGCCGGCAACATCCTCGGAGGCGAGTGGGTAGCCGGCACCAAGACCGAGCACCCGGACTTCCTGTGGTTCCCCACGGGCAAACCGTCGCCCGATACGATCTCTCGCGTCGGACTGAGCTACGCCAAGGTCTCCGATCTGCTCACCGCCTCCACCACAGCGACCTGCTGATAGATCTTCCGTCTTCGTAAACCCACTGCAGAAATTGAGTGTCAATGTTTGTGAGAAAGTACGCCTACTGAGATAACAACACAATCCACATAGAAATGGCTACACTACATCACTCTTTATCAACTCGTAACCATGTTAGCAACCGGTTACTCATTTCTCAAACCTGCGACTTGTGTTCCCATCCTCGAAGAGCTCAGTTCGCCACTGGCCTCTTCGTCTGTCGTGTCTTCCATTGCACTTCCACTGAGCATGGACGCGCTTCTCGACGCCTCCTTCCGATGGGACGGCTCCAGCTCCGACCTGGCGCAGCAGTTCTACCGCGCGCATGTGCGTCGCTCCTCCGCCTCCACGTCCTCCGTACCTGAGACCATGCCGTTCATCCACGAAGAGCTACCGGAGACCGTGCAGACCCGCCTTTCTCAACGCGGCCTGCGCTTTGAGCAGCTCCCGCCACTGCTGCAACGGGCGCTTGTGTGGGATTCTGGCTACGTCTACGGGTCTGCGAGGCAGCTCGTGCGTGTGTACACGTCGGAGAACCGGTCGATGGCTCAGTTGGCCGTCTCGCTCGAGTCGTTTCGACGCGTGGGCTGCTCGGCTCGCAACTGCACGTCGCAGTATCGCTCGCAGTTCTGCAACGGCAGGCAAATGCTGTCGCTGTCACACTGCGTGACCGAGGACTTGGACAGCCAGAAAGTACACGTGGCGATGTGGGCCATGGGCTCAGGCAAGAACGCCAGTGATACCAGTGAGGACAGCACCGTCGTACCCGACATGAACCTGCTTCGCCACGAGTGGGTCGACGCCAACGTCAATTATCTGGTGTATGCTATCCACACGGTCGCGGCTGAGCGCCAACCGGCGTGGAGTCTGTGTCCAGGGTCGGGTACGGACCAAGCGACGGGACTCACGGTGCCCTGCGGCGTCTACCGGCTGCAGGGTGACAAGACCAAGTGGCAGCCGCCGCCCGTGGGAGAGTTTGTGAACCAGTGGCTCACAGTCACCCAGAACGAGCTACAGGAAGAGGAAGCATTGTCATCTCGCAGTCTAGCCGGGATTATCGGTGGTTCTGTCGCTGGTGTGGTCATAATCGTGGCTGGCTTGTGGTGGTTTTGCAAACGACGGCGAAGACACCCGGACGAACACGTTTCCTCATCAAGCGACGCATCTATGAGCGAGACTATAGAGAAGATCGGCCAAGCTATTGAGAGGGATGAAAGCGACACATACCACTTATCAACGACACCAGTGGGTCTCCGACGGAAATCTCAGCAGCGACGAGCAGAGGCAACGCATAACAACGGAGGCTCCATCACGACAACCTCGGTGCTACAAAGTATGATCGACGACCCAAATCTGGGCAAGAAGCGGATTCCATTTGATGAGATCCAGTGGGAGCGACAGATCTCGCGAGGCGCTTTCGGTGAAGTGTGGCTTGCAGTGTACAGGAACGAGCAGGTCGCTGTCAAGCGCGTGCGCCAGGACAAGCGGCAAACGTTCCAGGATTTACAGGACTTTACAGCCGAGATCCAGCTCACGGCCTCGCTGGATCACCCTAATCTCGTGGGATTCGTCGGCGTCTCGTGGCGAAGCATCGACACGTTGTCCATGGCTATCGAATATATGGCGAACGGAGACCTCCAGGCGTATCTAGATACGCACATGGAGACGCTACAAGGGTTCTGGACCGCCGAGAAGACAGCGATCGCACTGGGAGTCGCGCAGGCGCTCATGTATCTTCACAGCCAGTCTCCCCCGTTGATCCACCGAGATATCAAGGCCAAGAACGTTCTACTGGACGACAAACTGGGGGCTCGGCTCGTGGATTTTGGGGTCAGTAGGCGGCTACGAACGGATCTGACCATGACCGCCGGGGTCGGAACTCCGTTCTGGACGGCGCCTGAGATCATGGAGGGCGTTCGGTACTCTGAGAGCAGCGATATGTATTCGTTTGGCGTGCTCCTCACGGAACTCGAGACGTGTCGACTGCCGTACCACGACTACCAGACCCGTGATCGACTCCAGTACGACCCCAGCACAGCCAACGGCCTGGCAAAAGGACGCCACGCTACTGCTCTCGGTCTTTTCAGTGCTCCTCCGGTAGAATTGACGCCAACGACAAGCACAGACAGCGATGACGCACCGGTGCCATCGTCCCTGCGGCCGTTCCTGATCATGAATCTCGTGATCGACGGCTCCATCCGGCCTAGTGTGTCTGACTCGTGTCCAGAGTGGCTGCGTGAGCTGGCAGTGTCGTGTTTCCACGCTGATCCGATGAAACGGCCAACAGCGGAGCACGCGGTGGAGCTTCTACGCAGACAATGGTCCATGCTCGAGTAGATCTCATGAAATGAACGTGGGCCGTTCGTGCCATTGGGCGTGAAGTCCTCTTGATCGAATGTCTGGTAGCAGCAAGCGCTTCTCAGTCGGGATGCAGCACAACGGCAAGGCCCGTTCTAGATCGAAACTGTCTGCTGGGTAGAAATGGCTGTTGGCAACCGAATACATGACGCGAGCTTTTGACGCTGACTCGTGAGAAGCCCGGGTCACAGAGTGGAGACGACGACGTGGCTTCCGCCCACATCACTCATGCCTGCCAGTGCATTGCGTTGTAAAAGAGCTACTGCGGCGTCTTTACTGTCCGTTCGTGTGACTCACTCGACGACGGACTCCACGTGTGCAAGCCAATTCGCAATGAGCCCGTCATGACATGACGGATGCAGCATCGCTCGCAGTCTTGCACTCGTAGAGGTGCAGCCATGCATGAGTCCGCTGGAGACCAGCTGGAGTGACGACGAACGCCTCGTGGACTCAACAGTGGCACGCGCAGTTAATCGACCCCAAAGAAGCTGGATCTCCAACCCAGCAGCCGCTGCGTGTGACGTCTCGACAGGGAGACCACACTATTAGTACGTGGTGCATTTGGTCACATTGATCGGTGCTGTACGCATTGCATCCTCGGACACGGTGCCTCCGCAAAGTGACAGTATCAGCCAAGCTCCGTCTGGAGGGAGACTTCAGCAAGAACATAGACGAGCTACGGTCTCACATAGCAGCTTGGGACGATGCGGAGGAGTTATCGAGGACGTGAGCTTGGACCCCACTGCGTTCCTGGGGCGTGCTTCCTACCTCCCTCTTGGGCAACCTCATTCCGGAATTTTCCCGCTACAGGCACCACCATCTCGGCCCGTCATGTTTCCTGTCGCTCCTCTCGTTGTGGTTGGTGTGGTCACGTTGCTACGTTCCCAAGTGCAGGGCTCGCCGATGCAAACCAACCCCGTGACGGCAGTCGGAGACGTGGTAGTGTTGTCGAGATCCCATCCAGCGTACGGGGCGGAGATCCCGCCGGAAGACCGGATCGCGGCGGAGCTTTCGGACGGGTCGACCGCAGATCTCGTGAGTGAAGTGGTGAGTCTGAACGGTGGCATGGTCGACGCTGGCGTCGTCGTTGCTGCTCCAGAGACCACCACTGTGGCAAACGCCACCGTCGGTAACACCACCAGTCGTCGGGTGAATGAAGTCCGTGAGCTGGTGATCAAGAGCGATCTCCAACGCCTGGAGACACACTTCAAGAAGTCCATGGAGCGAAACGTCAACAAGATCCCAGCAAACGGGGCCGCCTCGACGACGCCGTGGCCTAGAAGCTACTGGCCAGTGTTTGAGGACAGTATCAACAAGCAGTGGAGTGCGAACCAGCCAAGTCCAGCCAGGAAGTACGCAGACTTTGAACGCACAGTATCGACAGCCACTGGGATCATGTCGATGAAAGGCCGGCGCGCGTGCAAGACGGTGGCAGACTGTGCTAGTCTCAAAGACGGAAGCGCGTGTGCCAAGTAACCAGGCGAGCAGGGCGGCTTGTGCATTCCGATGTGGTACGGAATCTGCCACGCGTGGGCTCCGGCGGCGGTCCTGGAGTCGGAACCCAAGTGCCCCGTGACTGTCAACAACGTCAAGTTCCAGCCTTTCGACATCAAGGCCTTGCTGACGGAGATCTACGACGGTGTGGGCGTCGAGACGGTCTTCACAGGCACGCGTTTCAACGGCAAGGACAATGAGCCGAAGAACACAGACAACTACGGCAGATTCACGTACCCAACGCGTCGCGACCAAGTACCCGTTCAACCCGGTCGCACGGAAGATCCTGTACGTGAAGAACCGCTTCAAGTGGATGCTGGAGGCGAACGAAGACGGCCCGCTTGTGGCGACTGGACGCGCCAACTCGTACGTCCAAACGAAGGACTACGAGTACCTGCTCGAGCTGGACAAGTCGGGCGACATTCTCGGTAGCGAGTGGGTCGGTGTGTCCAAGACCGACCACCCCGATTTCCTGTGGTTCCCCACTGGCAAGCCCGCTGCAAACTCAGTCTCGCGCGTCGGTATCAGCTACCAGAAGGTCTCCGATCTTCTCAAGGCCTCCACCAAAGGCAACTGCTGAGACCGGTGATAGCCAATTGAAGAACCCTCAATGTTGCATGTGGAAATCAAACCTTGAATGAAGCTTGTCGTTCTATCGTCCCTCTTTGCAGACACCTGCTATCCCTGCTAGCCGTGTCCTCGAAGCCGTCGCCGAGCCACGCCTGGCACTGGGACGATGCCCAGCCACACCATGGCCAATGGAGACAGAATCACAATAAATTAAAAAAGCCAAAGTTGGCTACGCTAAGATCTCACTAGACTACGCATCGCTCAGATCGTCATGCTGCGGGACTGCATCTGCTCGAGCTCTTTGACGACTTCTCTGGCCGTGGGGCGCGACTGCGGGCACACATTGAGACACTTGATGGCAAGTTCACGCAGCGGAAGCGGGCAGCTCGCACTGAAACGCGGCTGGATCGTGCCGGAGATCACCATCTTGAGGATGTGGAAGGGCTGCATGTGGATGCCCGAGTCACTTCCGTACTGCAGCTCGTGGTACGGCGACTGACACGTGTCGATCTCCGACAGGACGATACCGAAGGAGTAGATATCCGACTTCTCTGTGTACGTCGTACCATCCAGAACCTCCGGCGCCGTCCAGTACGGTGTGCCGACGCCTAGCGTCATGTCATCCCTCTGCACTGAGCGGCTCACGCCAAAGTCCGTCACCTTGGCGGCCAGTGGCTCGTCGCGCACGAGAATGTTACGCGACTTGATGTCTCGGTGGATCATCACAGGAGCCCGCGAGTGGAGATATTGCAGCGCCCTGGCGATGTCGATGGCAAGCGTCTTCTTCTCGCTCTGCCACGTGAGCTGGTGGCCTGACCGCTTGAGGAAGCTCTGCAGGTCGCCGCCCGGCATGTACTCCATGACCATACACAGCTTGTCCAGCGTCGTCCAGGCGACTCCGAGGAACTTGGGAATGTTGGGGTGGTGCAGCGACGCTGTGATCTGGATCTCGTCGGCGAACGTCTCGACGTCGTCGATCCGGAGACGGTTGTGCGACTGCAGAAGCCGCTTCACCGCGACACGGTGGCCGTCCAGCTCACACAGCCACACCTCCCCGAAGCCGCCCCGTGAGAGCTGCTTCTGGAAGTGAATCCGCTCCAGCGCCACGCGCTTGTCGTACAGACTCAGGTCGTTCAGCAGCACGTGCGTCATGCGGTCGGACGTGGCCATGCTGGCTATCTCGGTCGATAGCTTGGACGTGGACGACCCGCGCCGTGGCAAGCCCTTGGTGTTGTACGGGTCGTAGTGGCCGGCCAGCTCCGGAATGTCTCCGGATTGAGGAGCGGACAGCGACGGAGGCGACGGCGACAGCAGCGTGCGTCCCAAGGACCGCCCCCAGGCGTCCTTCTGAGGAGGAGAGAGGTGGCGACCACACAGTCGGCCGTGGAGGCATCCAAAGCCACAGAGTTTCACGGGCTCCTCATCCCCTGCGAGCTTGGCACGGCGACGGTAGTAGATCATAAGAGAGACCATGACCAGCACCATGCCACCCAGGACACACAGCGGCACGACGGCAAACATCATGACCTTGTGTCTGCGGTCGGCAGACTTGAGGTCGTCCAGCCACGGCGTGACAATGGGGCCGAATTGCGGCTCCTTCCACCGCTTCTCCTCTGCCTGCTCTGCTTTGTACATGTTGCACGGGATGATCAGCGACGAGTACTGGCCAGCCGACGGACAGTGTTCCCACGACGTCTCCAACTCGACGGGGACAGTGTGGACGGCGTTCATCACGTAGTCCGTCTGGTTGATTGGATCGGTCCACGCGTGGCGCTGCAGACCGATCTGTGGGATCATCGTATCCGAGCCTCCGGTGGCCCACATGGACCAGTGGATGGTCTGTGGTGTGACGGACTCTGCTGCACAGCGAGTGGCCAACACAATCTGGTCTCCTGTGCACTGTCCGGACCGGAAGATAGCCATGCCGTTAGGATCACTGCAGTTGCGGCTCTCGCAGCCCGTGCTTAGGAAGTCTTTCAAAGGGATGGCGATCTTGGACATGGGCTCGCCGTCCACGGTGTACATCTTGATCAAGTCATTCTCCGGATCCGAGTCCAGGGCGTAGCCCGAGTCCCAGATCAATGCTCGCTGGAGGAGAGGAGGAAGCTTCTCGAAGCGGAGATCCACAGCGTCCAGTCGGCTCTGGATCTTGACGGGGAGCTGCTCGTGGGTCTTGGCGATGGCCGGGGCGGCGTCTCCTGCGGCGTGGCGGCGGTAGAACTGCTGCGCGAGGTCCGAGTTCGTGCCGTCGAAGTGGTATCCGGAAGTGAGCGGGATGCTGGAGAGGCGTCTCTGGATGAACGCGTGGACATGTTCGTGGTGGCGACCGAGAGCGAATGAGACTGAGACGACTGCGCCGATGGCTATGACGAGCAGCAGCGCACCGCGCCAACGCCAGACGTGTCGCCGAGGACGGCGGTGCGTGGGCAGCAAGACCGGAGCCATCGGGCTTCTGTATTGAGTGGCGAATCTGTGACTACGGGACGACGACGCCGGAAAATTTGGAATTTGCGATGACTCGGGATTCTCTGGATGCTGGACGCTGGAAAAGCTCGAGTCTGCTGGACGAAGCAATCCGGAGATTGGACGCTGTCTAGTCCGAAGCTGTGGATGGTCAATCAGACTGGCCGGCAGTCCAGCAGGAATCGATCACGACGAAGATCAATCAGCACGCGCGGTTTTGATCCCACTCTGAAAACTCTCCACCTGTTTATCTGCGGATCCCTCATTCGCACAAACACGAAACACGGCGAGTTTAGAGTCTAAACGGAAGGTTGAAGTTGCGCGTCACAAACCAACAAAGAGATTTGCGGGCGGCTGCTCTCGGGGAGGATGGGACGCAATTTGTTGGCATTTGTTGGCGAGGTTTGATCGAGAATCGCACCGGTATCCAACCTGGGTTGGACCACGGTGTCGGACTCTGATCCGCCGTTTCCATTGATAACCAACCACTTCCTGTGACTCTACCGGATCGGAAGATAAAGAAAGAAAAGAAAACCGCACCATGGTGTTTTGTTGTTGTTTCTTCCGATTATGGTGGGCCACTTGGTACTGTACGTACCAGTACCGTACTGGCAATACGGTACTATTCCACGTGTCGCCAGGCGCGTCACCTTCATATCCTTGAAGAAGCGCCACCAACTTCGCTGCGAAGAACAGCAAACGCCGACTGCACTGAACTCCCAAGGAGACGTTCGCAACCCAAGCATTCCTGTTCCGTACACAAATATTTGCTCTGCTGCAGTTTCGCCTCCCTATCGCCCGCCAGCTTTGGTGCTTGGAGTCTCCCACCGACACACTCCGATAAGGTATCGCATGCCGTCGCAATTCACGAAATTGTGACCCGCACAATGGAAGATCAACCAAATTAATCCCACTAATCCAGTACCCTTGAGGTACCCTTCGAAACACATCCTCAAAGTGAACCCACGCGAGAGATGAGCCAGCGGCTCCTCTCAGATCTGGACGCGCGCCATTGAACTTGACGACCCTGATGGAGTCCTACCCAGCCACTGCCTCGGGGCCGTCCACTACTGTGCTGTGCGAATCATCATGCGAGGTATGCACGTTGGTTGGTCTTGGTCTTCATTTTCCCCTATTTACACTACTGTACGTTACTGTAGTAAGGTATCCAAGGTCTCCTCTACTGACCATCCAGAATCCGTAACAATTCCGGTGCAGTGGGCCGCTTGGATGGGTCCTGCTGGAGGCACGCGGCCACGGCCTTTCGCACGCGGGTCGGGCAGTCTGGAGAGCAGCTTGGACGCAACGCACCGGCCATCACGAAGTTGAGGATCTGGAAGTGCTTGAGCTTCTCACCGTCCGGACCCATCGCATCGTGGTACGGGATCTTGCACGTGTCCAGCTCCGTCAGAAGCACACCGAACGAATAGATGTCCGACTTCTCCGTGTATCGGGTGCCTTCGAGAACCTCAGGGGCCGTCCAGAACGGAGTGCCCACGCCGCCCGTCATGGTTTGGTCCTTCTTGCCTCGACTCACGCCGAAGTCGATGAGCTTGGTCTCCAGCTTGTCGCTCAGCAGCACGTTCTTGGACTTGAGGTCTCGGTGGATGAGCACGGGCGTGCGGGCGTGCATGTACTCGAGCGCACTGGCCAAGCCACGGGCCATTTGGATCTTTTCGCGAGGCCACGAGAGCAAGTCGCCGTTCTTGCGGATATAGGTTTGAAGATCACCCGACGGCAAGTACTCCATAGCCATCACCAGGTTCTCCAGACTGTTCCACGCCACGCCGATGAAGCTGACGATGTTTGTGTGCTGCAGCGACGCACTGAGCTGGATCTCGCGCGTAAAGTCCTCGACTTCTTCGAACGAGTGCTGCTTGTTCTGAAGCAGACGCTTCACAGCCATGACCTGGCTATCGTAGTGGCAGACCCAGACTTCGCCGTACGCGCCCTTGGACAGAAGTCGGTCAAACTCAATCTGCTCGAACGCGAGTCGTTGCTCCACGAGGTTGACGTCGCTGAGGAGGATCTTCATGACCGAGTTGGACGACCCACTGTCGTAGTCGTCGATGCCTTGCTGCATGATCACGGTCGTGGCTCCTCCACTGGAGTTCGTACCAGTGCCTGTGCCGGGATACGTGGTCGACTCCCGGTACCCAGCACCGGCACCAGCACCGGCAGGAGTCGCGAGTCCTCCATAATCCATTTGCTGAGTCGCCACTGATGGCTTGGTGTCTTCTGCGGTGCGCTTCTTGCGGCGACACAACCAGAACACCAGTCCGCAAACCACGAGCACACCGAGGACGATGGGCACCAGCAGCACCATGTTGAAGCCCTTGCTGCTCTCGGTCTCCGCAGGGGCGGGGGTGCCGCTGCCGTTGTCACTGTTCTCGTAGGCCTTCTGCTGGGCCGCGTACTCCTTGAGCCACTGCGTCACGAGCGCACTCTGCGCCGGAGGCTTCATCTGTGCAAGCATCGTCGCCGAAATCTTCCCGCGAGGATAACAGGCAATCACGATCGAGCCGACGCCCGGCGCCGTCTCGGCGTTCCCGTACGCGCTGCAGCTCGCGTACGGCGCCTCGCTGTTAATGGGCGCCGTGTGGATCGCCGGCACGTCGTACGCGATGTTATTGTCCGTCCACGTGTGTTTCCGCAGCAGCATCTCCGGGATCATCGAGTCGTTGCCGCCCGTGGACCACATCGACAACTTGACTTCGGATCCGTCGTCAAAGTCGTCCACGAGACACCGCGAGATGCCGTTCATCTGCGCGCCGTTGCACTGGTCCGATTTGAACCACACAAGTCCGTCGGGCTGTGTGCAGTTCTGGGCTGTGCACTTGGCCACGTTGATGTAGTCCTCCTTCGGGATCGCGATCTCGGCCATGGACACGCCGTTCAGCGTCCGCACTTGCACGAGCTCGTTGCTCGGGCTGATCACGAAGCCCGAGTCCCAGATCAACGCGCGCTGCAGAAGCCCCGTGAGATTAATGAAATCTATGCCGTTGGCCGAGAGCCTCTGCTGGATGATGTCTGGAAGCGTACTGGTCGACAGACTGAGGGAATTCGCGACGTCATGAGCGAGGTCTCGCCGGTAATACTGCTGCGCCAGGTCGGATGTGTTGCCGTTGAAGCGGAAGGAGGACGGCAGCACGATGGCCGAGGTCGTATTCGACGCCATGGTGGCGCGGGGGGGGGGGGT
>JAADVL010000857.1:0-13537 GCA_023334995.1 Pythium sukuiense | reverse complement strand
GGAGGAGCGACGATTGTCCATGGCCCAGTCAGCCGCCGTGTTGAAGGAACACCGATGATGGCGCCAGCCCTGAATGGGTAGCTGGTCAGCGAGACGACGGGCGAGGGGGTACAACAAGCGGAGAGGGCGACGACGGGACCTGCGGTGACTGAGGAGGAGCTCCAGGAGCATAGAACTGTCGCCTATGGCCATGCACCGGGTCGGCCTGAGTTGAAGTAGTCGGGGGAGACCGGTGACAGCACCAGTGATCTCGGCCGGGGCCAGGCCAAAGCCGTGGCCGTGCGGGCTTCGCCAACGTGACGAAGGAAGAGAGCATCGATAGAGGAGAGGTGGCTGTCTGGGGCAGTGGCCGAGTCGTGCACGTGCGCGTTGCGTAGCCGCCAGAGTTGTTGGAGGCCCACGGAGACGTAAAGGAGCCAAGACCGCGTCGCGACAGCGTGCACCTCATCGCAGATTGCAAGGTGGAGCTCCGGAGAAGCTGGGCGGTTGGAGGAAGACAGGAGGTGAAGGGAGAGCTCGGCGACTGGGAAAGGGAGCTCTTCCAGCTGCACCGAGAAGATGGCCAGTTGCCAAGCAGCGACTGGGGCGGCACCTCTGTTCCAGCGGGATGTCATGCGTGTCCGGGGGCTGGGCAGTCCCAGAAGATGTGGTCGTAGGGGGTCGTGGTCACCAGCGGGGGGCAAATCACGCCCGCGTGGCCCGCTGGCCAGTGGAAGGCGGCGCAATCGTAGCCGGCGCCAGAAGTCAATGCCTCGAGTCGCGAGGCCGGATTCCAGGCGGAAGATGCGGGTCCACTGAAGCATACGAATCTCAGGATCGCAGGATGACGTGCTCGGCCACCGGTCGATGGCCGCTGCGACGACTTGCCGGCTGCGGTCAAGGAGCGGCGCACGGAGCGCAGTCTTGATGGCCTGCGTGGACGCCGGCGGTGTGGAGAGGGTGATCAGAAGAGGCGCGTCAGTTGTGGTCGAGGCACGAAGATCGGTGGTGGTGGATTCACGCCCTGGAGTCATGGAAGCGAACTTGGAGCACACCGAGCTAAATCCAGGACAGGTCGCAGATGTCGAGGACTTGACGTCGGCCGCGGAGCAGTGCGTGTTCTGGTGGGGTCGAGGCGACGTTCGCACGAGGCAGAAAGAGAGACCACGGAGCAGCAAACCACCACCGAGCATCCCAGTGTATCGTAGGGAGAGTCCACCCACGGCACGCGTCGCGTAGATTGAGGATCCATCCGTCACCCTCGGCACGGAGAATCGCAAATGAGGCACGCGGCCGCTCGGAGACTCGCGTGGCGCAGTCGATCCCACGGCTGGCAACTATGTCGTCAATAGATGTACGGAGAAGGAGGCTGACCATATCCCATCCAAGACGCCAGAAACGCAGCAGCGACGACGGAGAGGAGGCAGAAGCAGCCGGTAGCATGTGTTCAGGCTGCAGCCAGCCGCGAAAATGCTGGCGGCGTGGGCGTCGACAGTTGGCCACGGAAGCTGGTCGCCCAGCGAAGGACGGCACGTCTTGCTTGTCGCCTTAGTGTCTCTCGGAGCTCCGGTCGTCCGAGGCCACCAAATCTACGAGGGGCTTGTGCTAGTTCCCGGCCGATAGCAGCGCGGCCATAGCGAGAGTCGGCATCAAGGGAGGAGTGTCAGATGAAGTTGTCCACGAGGAGGTCAATACGTCGGAGCGCGGCCTGAGTGAGCGGAATGTGGCGAGCTACATAAGCGAGCGTGATGATGGCCTAGGCATAGGCCGCGCGATGGCCCACGGCGGGAAGCTTGGAGGCGGCGATGCCCAGGCGTGCCTGGAGCGCCACTTCGACTTTGGGCCAGTTGGCTTCCACCAGGCCGGCGTGACCGACGTGGATGCCCAAACTGCGCGTGGTGTCACCAGGTGGGAGGCAGCTGAAAGGTCCCGCCTGAGGCGTGCGACACGTGGCATCGAGCCAGATGCCAACTGTCTTCTCGCCATTGAGTCGGAGGCCCAAGACGTCTCCGAAACGGTCGAGCGCTGGCCGCACGGTGAGGCAGACGAGCCATGGAGGAGATAGATCGTGGTGTCGTCGGCGTCTGAGGCCAGCGAGAGATCGCGAGTGCTGGAGGGGAATCAGATGCCGGGACACGAGGCGTCAGCTTGCAGTCTGGTCGCCAGCGGCTCCAACATGAAGAGGATGGGCGCGAGTGGGCAACCTTGGCGAATCCCTCGATCCATGGGGATGGGCCGACAGAGTAGGCCGTTGACTTTGAACTGGCACGTCGTGGACGCGTGGGTCACTCGCACCATCCTGATGAATTTGGTGGGGAAGCCGAGAAGGGTACGGAGTAGATATGGCCGGGCCAGAGAGCCGTACGCCTTCGCGAAGTCCAGGAGCAGGGCCAGCGATGGCCGCTTGGAGAATGTCGATGACATCGTGAATGGACCGGCCGGGGGCAAAGGTAATTTGTTCCGGGTGGACCACCGTGGCCAGAACCGGCCTGAGCGCATCGCCAGTATCTTGGTCCAGAGCTTGTAGTCTGTGTACATGAGGGCGATGGGTCGGTAGTCGAGGGGGTTACGTGGTCGGCCTTTTTTCGCAGGGCGCAGATGGGAGCGAGATTCGCAGATGGGAGCGTAATCTCGCCCATCCAGCAGCCGTTGATGACGCTAAGGAGCGCGGGCGCCACTTGAGCAGTGAAGTCTTTGTAGAAGTCATTCAAAAGGCGATCCCGGCCGCCAGCCTTCGATCGCTCCAGCGACTTGATAGCGTTCAACAATTCCTCGGCCGTGAAAGGAGCGGCGAGTAAATGCCGCTGGGTGCTTGTCAGCTTGGCATTGGGTCCCCGAAGAACTCCGCGCAGTCGTGGTGCCAGGACCGTCTGGAGTCAAGAGTCCATGCTGGAGCCTGGAAAACTGGAATCCAGCCATCCCTAAGAGTGTCCGCCAGCTCTTGGCCGTCTCGTGAGCCAGCCCTGTGAGGGGTCCAGTGCATGGGTTGTTTGGTCGCCTTTGCGGTGCGAGATGCGCGCGAAGCTGGCCGCTTGTCCGTGTAGGACCCATCGAGCGACCTTGAAAGACACCGTTGCCGTCGTCCATTGATCGCGACGGTCAGCGATCTTAGCCCGTAGCCGCCAGGCCCCCTCCTCGGTCGCAGCATCGTCACGGCGGCTCGCTACCTTTACAGCCTTTTCAAGACGAGCTATCGCCTGTCGATAACATGCCTTGCGTTTACGATGTACCGTACAAGAGGCGTCCGCGATGGCCGCGGTGATCTCGACCTTCGGGGCGTCCCACCGTTGAGTTTGCTCCTGGGGTTGAAGGTTCACCAGCGACGCCGCCGCTAGTCGAGCAATGATGCGCCTTCGAGACTGTTTCGGATGCGTAGGGTACAGGCGCCTGCACGCCTTCGTGGAGGTTGGATAGTCGAGGTCACCGAGAGCCAGGATGACACCAAGATGATCGGCCCGAGCACAGCCAGCCCGCTGCCGCAGCCGAGATGTACCAGCGATTGAGGCGCGCTGTACGGTGCTGCCCCTGGTAATTCGATCGGTGCGTGTGGTGGTGAAGGCCAAAAAGGTGTGCTCCGTCCACCGTGTTGCTCTCCGAGGCCGCGGCGGCATCCACATTGCGAGCAAGTGTGTCAACCAGAGACCACCGATCCAGAAGCTGCTGCAGACTCGAGGAGTAATGCGTTGCGAGTGGCCCAGACCTGTCCATGTCGTGAAGCGCTCAGTTCCAGTCGCCACCAGCGAGAAGGATGCCGTGAGGCGGGTCAGCCAACCGGTCAAAGAGAGCGCGGCGCTCCATCGGCGGCGCGTACATGTTGAGAGCAAGGATTGAGTTTCTTGGAGTAATATCAGCTCAGCGTATCCACTCGTCTTGTTTCGAATGAAAACGGCCGAACCAGCCGGCCTGTGAGGCGGTCTTTCGGTAGGCCGCGGACATTCTGTGCGTGGACCACATCGACCAGCCACTCCAGCACTGCAAAGTTGAACTCGTGCAAGTACTCGGGGGCGGTTTGAAGCCGAGCATTAGCATCTCGATTGCGGAGGCAGTCTTCGTCGAGAAGCACAGGACGCTGCGCCTGAGTGCGCACTGCGTCTGGGGGGCAGAGGCCGTGCCGAAGTGTCACAACAAACTCATCGACGTTCACTGGACACTTGCTGTCTTGGTTAAGATAAGTCACACGTCCAGTGGCTGACGTGGTGGTCTGCCTCGCCTTCCTCGTATGACCACGGCTGAGCGGGCGAGGTAGGGTCATCTTCGCCAAGAATCCGATGTCGGTGGTTGACTGAGGTGCTCCCAGTTCCGGTAGAGTCTTGATTCCATGCGGGGCCACATCGTCGTCCTCAGCAACGCTCTCTACTTTCTGTATTGCGCGCAGGGGTGTCTGGCGAGGCTGATGAAAGTGTCCAGCTTGAGACACCTTGCTTGGGCAACACAGCACCTGCAGGTTCAAGGAGGGCGCCATCGTCTTCACCGTCGGATGCAGCAAAAGGCGTTTCCAAAGACTCGACACGTCCGTTCGCTACTGCACGGCAAGTGGAGAAGCTGTGGTGGCGTGGTGGTGTCATGAGACCGACAACAGTCAGATGTAGGGATCTTGGGGCGAAGAAATGAACGTGCTCATCATGGCAATAAGCGTCGGTGACCAATGAGTCGCGATGGCGTCTTGCACGATATTACAAACGGGAAAGGGGCTCAGCGAGATCGTTGGCGTCGAACTACGACGAGCAATGATCGCCGCGAACTGTCACAGCGTGGTGTGGTCTTGATGGTCATTGAGCAGCTCACGGAACGTAGAGAGAGGACGATGCGAAGAACGACGATAGCTCGGACCTGCCGGTGGAAGTGGTGCCAAACATCTCGCCGCTCGGTAGGTACTGCACGCTCGAATCGTTGACATTGGACTCGGAAAGCCCGTGAGGTGGAGCAGAATTCTCACAGTCGGTGGCAGCGCCGTCGGCATCCTCGCGGAGAATCTCCTCGTCGTCTTCCTTTGTGAGACCTCCATCCTCGCGTTCGTAGTTAAAGTCCATCCGGTTGTCATCAATCGATCCGCTGTCGTCCGAATGATCTTCGTGTTCTGTGTCGTCGGAAGTGTTGCTGGATTCGTCTTTAGCCTCGGCTGCCTGCATCGCCGCCGACCACTTCTGGATGATGAGCCGGACTGACTCTCCGAGATCTATCGCACACTCGTTGAAATTCATCGTCCCTTGGGCCATCATGAATGTGACGAGTGGATCGATCCGAGCAAGCACGATGTTGCGCTTCAAGATCGTTCAACACGACACAATTTTTGACCTCATGACGGCGTAGCTTCATGTGGGCGACAGCGACTCGGCGAACGCGTGGCTGATTTTCACCACCGAGGCTGGCAGCTGTCGTTGGGCGAAGACGATGTCACCCGAAGCGTGGATAACTGGTTGATCGCGCCCTTCAAAGGTCCCGCTAACTGTTGAGCAACAGTTCGCATTCGCCAGCGAGGTGGTGCAACACCCAGACAGCAGACGTCGAGGGCGACGAAGATCACATCCTGACAGATGAGGAGTGTACCGAGGAAGGAGTGGCAGGGTCACGTCCAAGCCACGTGCTCCTGCCACTCCTTCCTCGGTACACGTGGGAAGTTGCTCCACATGGCCGAGCAGTTGTCCTCTATATACGCCAAGAAAGATGCGTGCCTCACTGCACGCAGTAGATGCGCAAGCAGCTGCTGTTGCTCTGTGTAGTGTGTGTGACTTGGCCGACGCATACACCATTGCACGCAGGTACTTCATCACGGAGTCGTGCCACGGACCGCGAATGTCGTACTTTGGTAAAGTGATGACGACCTTGAACCATTTCAACGCGTGGGACTGGCAGAGGCGGACGTTTGCATCGAGGAAGACCTCGAGAAGGACACGCCACTCTTTGTAATTTTTGTCGATTACCATGACTGGATCTTCTCGCGAGCCCCCGGATTGGTCGAAACGAAGTGATCGAGGACGGTCTTCATCATGTTCTGCGTCTGTGCAAATAAAGAGAAAGGCGAACACCGACACTCCCTTACCGGTCGTGCTGGTGATCATCAGACAGCCTTAAGGACAGAGACGACATCAGAGCTGTGCTTGTATCCACGCAGGGTGAACACAGCGCCAACTTACCCAGAGTAGCCACGTTGTTGGTGTTGTGAGTCCAATCAAGGATGAGGCTGTCTCCCCACCTTTGAAAGAACTCACCCTGCATCCCGGACTGCAGAATCACTGCGCAGACCTTAGCATTTTGGTCGGCCACCACGAGACATCTCGAGCCGTGAAATCCCGAAACACGCTCTAGCAAGAGCCCGAGGATCGCGAGAGCAGCCGCTCCACCGAGACGGTAGCCGTGAGGTAGTCCGATGCGTTTACCTCGCAGCAAGCGGCATTCACAGCTGCATGGACACGGCGCCACTGCAGCACGACATCGCTGCGAGGGACGCGAGCATGGACGTGCCTTCCGCATTGAATCAACTCCGCCTCAGTGAGCGAGCTCTCCTTCAAGCTCTCGCGCCCGCAAACCACCGTCCTCTCAACCTCTCTGTCCCCGCCCTTGAGGATGATATGTGGAGCTCTAGCCGTTTCCTCAACATCATCAACGGTACCTGCTCTACAACTTCTGGCATGGGTAACTAACTGCCTGACGGCCATCGTTGAAGCCATTGCCAACAACTCGTGGGAGCATTGTGACCAAGCCGTCGCCAGAGCTAGGAATGAAAGACCTCAAAGACGCTGTTTTACACGGGTTCGCCTCCTTGCCGGACGACGCCAAAGCCGACCGGTGCTTCATTGAAAATGTCCACGCAGCGTTGTCTACTGCCAGCTCAAAGACTGCGGCGTACACTGTGTATTTCGAATGGGTCCGTACATCGTCGAATCTGCCAAATGTTATCATCCCGCTTGATGCTTGGGGCTGCTCCGACATGATCCGGATGGTTGCGAAGTTCCTTGGAGTCTTCATCTTCCTTGCCCAACGCGACCAACGAACCGGTGAAACAGCCTTCATCGCCTACTTGCCCACTGTGATGCCGGATGGCTCCTCCACTGGATGGCTACGTACTATTCCCCTGCGTGCGTGGAAACCAGGTATCACCTTCTCGTGCTGCCTCATGAGAGTGCCCACTACTGGGCTGGGCTGTTTCCGGACTGTGATGATGCTCATGAACTCTTGTCACAGAAACCGTTGGCTAGCCGAACGCACCTCGCCCCTCCGACTGTGCTAGCTGCTGAATCCCCCAGACAATTGACCTCACCAGCGGTAGCCCTCGCCAACCACTGTCGGCTCGTGACTCAGGGGATCTCTCCGAAGCTGGACCTGAACTCGACCTCAGTCACGCGCTCCAGCTTGTCCTCCACACCCTGCGTGAGCTGAAGAGCACCCGTGTGGACGAATTGATTGCCCTTCAGCAGCCGACTGAGTTGCCATATCTCCCTCACACATACGCGGAGCAGCTTGAGGCGTACATGCGTGAATGGCTGGTGGGTGAACTCGACGACTTCGCTCGTCTCTACGGCAACATATCCGTCGAACATGCGCGACGGATGATCATGGAGCGTCGCCATGCTCAACTGTTGGACGAGCTGGATAATGTCACCTCCGACTCGCCGTCGTAGTCGTTCGCCGCCGACTCTGGCTCAGATTATGAAGCCACCAGTGACAACAGTGGTCACGCAACCAATACGCCGCTGGCGCAAGGTTTCTACTCGTCTCCACCCGCACATGATAAGCCGTCCGCGGCTGGCTGCTTTCGGTCGATGCTTGGCGGAGACACCGAACCACCGCCGGTGCTTCAGGTCTGCTCGCCACCGACAACGCCACGAGCCATGCCTTGCTGATATCGCGAATTGGTCCGCGCATTATTCGCCGATTTACACTTGCGCTTGACTTCGTCAAAGTGCTGCAGCCCACGCATAAACACGAATGGTGCCTCTGGGAACTCTGTGCCATGAGAACTTGCCTCATATCCAGCGGGGCCTGGAATTCAACCCGGTCACCACGCCGATCGCGTCCGTGGTTCAAAACCGGCTTCGCCTCACGGGAACGCAGATATCACCGTCCGAGCCCGCGGGCAAGTGCAGATCAACTACGTATCCATCCCCTTCGCGACTACGTCCCTGTGGTAGAGTGGCTGTACTGGCATCCAGTCTACTGACCGTCTCCCAGGAGACCGCCGTGTCGCAAGAGGGGCTTCACGCCCGTGGATGGGCAACGGTCAGACGGGTCTCTCGAGGTGGGCTACACCACGACTGTGTGAACCACGCAAGAGACGGCGAGTGCGAAGGACGTGTGGACCACATCAGAGACCGACATGCCAGGAGACGGCGTCGTCATGAGACGAACGGAGAGGACTCCTAGGAGACCGTCTCATCTCGTAGGAGACGGTGGTGCCACATGTAACCAGCTCGTCCCGCACTGCCTCGGTCTCGTGCAGACGGTGGCGTACATGGAAGGGCACAATCCCAACGGTTGGCCACGAGGTCTTGATGGTGAACGTGAGGCTCAGAGCCTCTGCAAGAGAGGAGGGTCCGTAGGACTTAGTGTTTGCATAACGATAATAGACTCTGAATTTCGCCACGAAGTTCGCAAGACGTGAGTGCTTAGAGCATCGGAGCGCTCAAGTCCCGTCGCCAGTAGGAGGCGACGTTGAAGTATCCGGGTGCCTGCGCGCCCGAAGACCGTATTTCAACCGCCTCGTGGGGACATCCCGAGGCGAAGACACCGACCGACTCGTTCATACGAGGTGAAGAGACTGCGAGAGAAGGAGAGGAAGGAGAAGACGGAGGAGGCGAGCTCGGTCTGCTGCGAAGGAGACTGACTCAACTAGGTGTACGTCGTCGGAAGCAAGCGACTGCGTCACCACCAAGGAGGACAAGCCCACGGCCGTCATCCGCCAACTCATCCCAGCACGTCGGTAGAGAGGACGAGTCGACTGGCTCTGCGTCTGACCCCAGCCGCCGCGCGCGAAGCGATCCGTGCGTTGCAAGGTGCTGGAACCCAGGAGACCTCACACACCTTCTGGTCAAGAACCCCTCGACTAGGCCCAGAGTGACCACGGTTCACGCCTTCAGCGACCAAGGCATCGGCGTGCAACGTCAGTGGCCGTGTACCAGCCTAAGAACAAGGTCTGTTGCGTGGTGCGGGAGGCGACTTCAGCTTTTGCTGAGCTGTTGAAACCGACCACATTACCGCATCCCTTCTGCGCAGACAATCGGTGTCGTACCTGTTCTCCGCGGCATCCTCTCCGGAGCTTCATGTCGTCTCTCTGATCTCGATTCACGCCGCCAGCGCCGAATCGGACTGGGTCGCCGCTGCTGCACGGACCACACCAGCCATCCTCAATGACTCGGCGGCAGCAGCGCCTCCTTGGTGCCACTTCGGCCCATGGGCTACATGCTTAGATGCAGTGGTTCCATATACTGTCCGCGATCCCGTCCCAGGGTCCGCTTGACAGCTTTCTCTCGCTCCTGCCAGGTGCTGCCACCGAAGAAAATGTCGTTGATGTACGAGCGCCTGTCGATCACGGGCTTCGACTCATCTCCTGCGGGGACTCCTTCAAGGAACACATCGGCTTCCGGTTCGCGGAGGTGACGTGGCGTAAGCTTCAAGTCCCCGTACAGCGCCTTATCCAACAGGCGCACGTAGATCTGCGGCGCGTTCTACAAACTGGAGGGCATGCGCGTCCATTCGAAGAGTCCGAACGACGTGATGAAGGCTGAGATGGCGCATGCTCGCGCCGTCATCGGGACGACCCAGAAGCCGCTCGCCATGTCGAGCGAGTAGAGTCAGCGAAGAGCACCCAGATTCTCAACGAGGTCTTGTTCAAGCGGCATCGAGTCGACAATCAACTTGGTCAGCGCGTTGACTCGTCGATAGTCAATGCACAAGCGGGTGTCGAAGCCGTTCTTCTTCTAGACGATGACTATCGGCGACGCCCCCTCGGTGGTGAAGCCGCTTCGTAGAAGATCCTTCAAGATGGCGAAGAGCGGGTCGACGAACTGCGAACGCACCTTGCGACACGAATGCGCGACCAGCTTGGCGTCTCTCACGTCAATGTCGATGTCGCGCACGACGCCTTTCGCTGGCAGTAGCAACGCGTTGCCCTTGCCCATCACATACGCCTTCCGTCGCCAGATGATGTCGCGTACTTGAGCAACCATCTCGTCCGTCAAGTCTCTCCCGCGAGCGATCTGGATGTCTTCTGGGGTTGACGGCTTCGCCCTTCGTCACCTCAGGAATGATCGCTAGCTGGTCTTCCACGTCGTCTTCGAACAAGTCGCCGCCTTCGTGAGTGATGACCGAGTCATCCCAGGACTTCGCGTTGGCGAAGGCAATGGCAGCTCGCGCGTACTAGGCGATCTTGGCAGCATCGCTCAGCTTCTCCGGGTCAGCATCCACGCCAGCGTGCTCGGGCGGCTTACAAGTACGAGACACGCTCACGCTCACGCATGATTCGCCTCTCGACTCGTCGCCTGCACCAACTCCGTCTTCGACTCGTGCATCAGCAGTGCCTGCTCGAGGTCGTGCCAAGATGGCGGTCGGCTTGACGTAAGGACGCCGTTCAACGGCTGGCGGTGCAAGACTCGCTTGTGCTCCAGCTCCTCGCCGGGCTCTGCCTCGTACACAAGAGACAGTCACTCTCGATATCGGTGCGATCCGACGGTCACGAAACCAAGCTTCCACGGGGCAGCACCAGGAGACGCCGCCACCAGAGTCGACCCAGCAAGCCGTTGATCGACTGTTCGGCTCGCCGGCAGCGGACGAGTCTCCCAGTTCATGGTGAGGCGGCCACGGTGGCTCTCAAGCTCTCAACGGCTTCTCGCAACTGTCGGTCCGGACGCTGCCTGCGTCATTCGTGGATCTTTTTGGCCGCCGCCAACGCGACAATGAGGACAACGACGCCGACGACGGCCTATTTGAGGAGATCGAGGAGGTCGAAGAAGCCGAGGCGGTTGAGGACGAGGTCGACTGCGCCAGCGACGTGTCCCACCGAGGCCCCCTGAGCGCGAACGGCAGCGAGGATGAGGTGCCTGCGGACGGAAGACTTGACCTCGACGACATCAACAAGATCGAGCGACTTGACGAGATCGACAAATTCGACTGCGAGGCGGATGGGGACGAAGCGATCTTCGAGGATGATCTTGAGCGTGTCGACCCGTTGTCGCGAGCGGAAGAGGCCAGTGATTCCGACGAAGACACTGACGATCTCTTCGACAAAGTCTTCCTCGCGTCCATCGGTGGAGCTGTGCGCCTCGCGAGCGACGACGTGGACTCTGCGACGCTGAAGCGAACGCGCTGGGGCCTAGTGACCGACACGTTCGAGAGCGCAGAGGACGTCACGGACTTCGAGAATGTCACGCTCTCGCCGGGGGGCCCAACCCCTCACTTGGAGGATATCTACGAGAGTCCGACTGATGTCTTCTTTGCCTTCTTCCCCAAGTAGCTTCTCAAGACGATCGCCACAGAGAGCAACCCGTACGAGTGGCAGACGCGAGGACAGCGCGTCTCGGCCAAGATCGCTCACCAACGCCGACACCACCTGTGATCATGAGGACGCCACGCTCATCCGCCAGCAGATAAGGATGACGCCAGCGTTAGAAGCGTGGGAGATCGCGCGCGTCCTGGGTCTCCTGTTTGCGAATGCGCTGTGTACGCACCACACGGGCATACATCACCAATGGTCGCGCTCGAGTCGTAGTGCCGTGCCGACTGGAGCATTCTGGCAGACAATGGCCCGGAATCGGTTCACGCGCATCCTGCGCTTCAATCACTTCACCGACAACAAGAATCGTGACCAAACGGCGGACAAAGCTTGAAAGATCCGGCCTGTCGTGAGCGTGTTGCAGGAGCGTTTCCAAGCCTCTGGGACCTGACGCCGACACTGTCGTTTGACGAGGGTGTGCTGCCGTCGACTTCGCGGATGAACACGACGCGCATCTACATCCCGGACAAGTCTCATCAGTGGGGCACCAAACTGTTTATGACTTGCGATGCCGAGACCACCTACTGCTTCCGGTTCGTCAGAAGCTACATGTTGTACCATACAGCATACGAGTTGCTGTTGTGAAGCATGCTGTATATACAGGACGGCTGACATGTCGATGTGATAGGTTGTATATAACAGATTAGAGATATAGATGGGGAAGAAGCAGTACGACCAGGAGCATCCATCACTCGACAATTGGACCTGTCCCGCAGCAGTGATCCGGAACCTCCGAGGTCATCACCGATGATGACATATGGAGAGCGGCTCTCGTGTGGTGACCATCGACCGGTACTACACGGGCGTCCCTCTGCTCGTGTAGCTTCTCTCCATGCGCGTGTACACCGTGGGAACCATCCTGACCGCCTCGGATACTGCAAGGAAGTGATCAACAAGGAGAAGCGCCGCATCAAGACCCCCCCCTCGCGGCTCGTTCAAGATGTCGAGTTGCCGACGTGCCGAGTGTGGTGGCTCTCAGCTGGCTCGACAGCAAGCCCGTGCACTTCCTGAGCACCGGTGTGGGAGGCTTCCGCTCCGCCTTATCCAGCCGCATGCGCTCTGGGGCTGTTGAGTTCGTGTCGTTCCCCAAGATGGTGAGCGATTACCACTCCTACATGTGCGGTGTCGACTGCCACGACTAATACCGCCTCCAGCGCTACGCCTTGCAGACTACCTACCGCATGCACAGTATGATGGTTTTCTGCTGTTGCTTGGAAACTAATGCTTGGAATGATTTAGAAAAATTCGGCATGGTGTTCAGCCCCCAGGCGAGCTCCTCAGTCTCGGCGACCAGCGTCGGCCAGCTCCTATCTACCAAGCCACCACTATCGCCACCAAGTGCCAACACTGGGTGTAGTACACCCCTCCCTATCACTCGACACTCCAGCCCATCGAGCTCATTTGGGGCATGGTGGAGGGAGGGATTGTCGCGACCCAGTCCAGAACGCCAACGACATGATCGACAGGATCAAGGACGGGTGATGCCTGGGTGAAAGTCTTCCTCCACGTCCAGAAGAAGGAGGACGAGTTCAATGCCGCTGCAGCTAGCCAGTCGGCAGAGTAGTCGAGTCACACCAACCTCTACAATTTGATAGTTCTATTTTTTCTTGATCTGCTGTGTTAAATGAAATATGAGTGTCGTCACCCACATTTGACCCTCAATTGGCGCCTGTCCCATGAACACCACACGTTTCGGGTCTCTCGTCCAATGGGAACGAAGCATTTCACTGGCCCCTTTCCCGAAAGCTTTTCGCCCCCTCCCAGGGCTCCATTCCAGAGGAGAAGGCGCCGAAGCGGCTGCGAATCATGCAATTCTGACTCGATTTCGGAAGAGAAGTGGGCTTTGAGCACCCCCTATACAAATGTCACTACAGATTTTCTCAAAATTCAGGAATCTACAAGCCATTCAGAGTTGGATCCTTGACTTGTGCGTATTGAAGTTTGCCATGTTGAAGTACATGGGCACTTGGGTACATTGGGTACAATGTGCCACCCCTTGGTACTGTTGGTACAAGGTACCACAGCAAGTTGCAGTTGAACTTCAAGTGGTTGAAGTTGAAGATAGGACCCAGT
>JAADVL010000856.1:0-13539 GCA_023334995.1 Pythium sukuiense | reverse complement strand
TCCATCCCGGACTACTGGATCTGGGGCTACTACCTGGCCTTCCACTCGTACTCGTTCGAGTCGTTCGTGTACAAGCACTTTGCGTACGAGAACACGCCGACCGCCGCGGCGATTCTGCAGCGTCTGGGCATGGAGAACGTCGATGTGCCGCGAGACATGGCCATCCTGGTAGGCTACGCAGTGGCGTTTGAGCTCATCTTCACTTACATCCTGTACAAGTTCCACACGGGCCGCCGCTAGAAGGGGCTCTGTCCGGATGCAAGGGGCTCAGAAGGTTTGCAACGTAGATAAAGGTTCATATCATGTCTTTACTTGTATCCAGCCAGCTCCCCTCCCTCGACCATGGCTAGCATCACGATGACTACGTGGAGTTGGCGTACCACCCGGCCACGCGGGGGTGCTCCAACACGGCTTGGTTGATTGCCAGCAGCGCGTCATACCCGTCGATGAGCGTCGCAGGGACGTAGTCCAGGTTGCCGCTTTGGTACGACTGCACGAGCTGGAAGACTGCGAGGTCCGCCACGGTCAGCTCGTCACCGAACACGAACGTCGACGATTTCTTCCAGTGCGCGACGCGTTTGTCGAGCGCAGCAAGCGCCTTTGGAACCGCGTCGGCAGCGAGCTCTTCACGCATCAAGCGCTTCTTGTCCTGGTCCTGCTCTCTGCTGGACGGCTGAAACAGATACCCAATGTTCTCGGCACGCGCGATGATCTCGTCGATCTTGAGGACTGCGACCGGGTCATTTGTTGGGTACAATCCACTCAGAGCTCCAGCATAACGAAGCAGAGCAAACGACTGAGCGACGACGTGGCCGTCCACTACCAACACAGGCACTTGGCCGAACGGCAGCGTCGGCTTCAGCTCTCGGAACGCCTCGAACGACAGTCGCTCATCCTCGAATGGGATACCGCCAATCGTGAGCGCCAGGCGGATGAACTCGGCACGGCCTTTAATGTCGAAGTAGGTTACCTTGAGCTGAGACGGGCGTGGTAGGACGTTGTGCACAGCAGCCGACGGTGACGGAGCCTTAGACGAGAGCTGCTCCTGCGCGCTGGCCACCTTGGCGTGGATGGAGTTTATCGTCGCGTATGCGTCGACGATGCCCGTAGGGATGAACGAGAACACGCCGGACTTGATCGTGCCCACGAACCGCCACACCGCGATCTCGTGGACCCACACACGCTCGGAATTCTTAAAGTACGGCAGCGCGGCGATGGTCGCGAGCCGACGCTCGAGCATTGCCAACGCCGTCGGCAGCACCACGGCGACCAGTTGCTCCTGCAGTTGTGCCTGCTGCCTTGGGTCTTTTTCACGACGAACGGGTCCGATCTTGGTCTCGCTGATCTCGTCGATGGTCGAGAGCGTCTCCTCGGTGAGTAGCATCGCCAGCGCGTCATCCGACGGATACGACCCGCCCAAGCGCGCTGCAAAGCGCAGAATCGCCTGCGACTCGGCCAGCACCTCACCATCCACAGTCACCACGGGCACTTGGCCGTATGGGAGGGAGGGCTTGAGCTGGAGAAACGCGTCACCTGCCAGACGCTCGTCGTGGAAGGCCACGCCGCCCAGACGGAACGCGACGCGCGAGGCCTCCGCGCGGCCAGCGCCGTCAAAGTACGTGAGCTTGATAGCGTGAGGTTGGGACGGAGGAGCCGTGGGCAGTAGCTGCGACTGGTAGAGCATGGCGAGCACAAGCAGCGCCGCCGAGAGCAGCGCCAGCGGCGAGAGTGACGCCATGTTCGATCGCGATCTTCTCGCAGCTTCGTGAATGAGGGGGTCCGGACCCCAGTGTGATCTGGATGACAAACCATCATTCTTGATGCCATGTTACTATCGCCGTGTCACTTTATATTGATTGCAGCGGGTACCATATTATAAGTTCTCGTACTGATATAATCAGTTGAAACAGATGTACCTTCGCTATCGATTTAGAAGGGTATGCATAATTGATGGCTTTTAAAACCAGTTGCCCTGTGTTTGTTCGGCTTATTCCACCTTCGTTGAATCCTACAACCGAGCGAGAGCGGCTGGACGCTGGCGTTTGGCGTCCTCACGGAGCACAAACTTCTTGAGCCCGTAGCAGAAATCCACGACGTACTCGTCCCAGTTGATCCGTGCCGCATCAAACCACCAGTCTTCGCCAGAGTCAGCTGCAATCGGCTCAAGAACTGCCCTCGACTCGCTGGTCTGGAAGACCCACAGCTTTGTGATGATGGGCTTGAAGACGCCAATCAGCCTGCGGGCCTGACCAGTGAGCTTCTCGAGTTTGACGGCGGCGGCCTTGTCGTGTTTGCATCCACTGAGCTTCGCTTTGGCCAAGCTCGCCTTGAGCGGCTCAGTGTACCGCTTGGTCCATTCGCTCGTGAATGTCTTTGGCTCCTGGATCATGCGGATCTTTGGGGCCGCACGCGACTGCTTCGACAGATTCTTGGTGAAGTACAAAGGGACGACTCGCGTCATGACCTCCCAGCGGAACGGTTCTACATTGGAAGTACCAGCGTGCACAATGAACGGCGTGGAGGAATCACTGCTGATCCTAGTGTCTCCGCCAACCACAGCTGCGATGGCAACTAGAGAGGGATTCACGACGAGGTCCACAGGAACAATGTCTCCCACGAGCTCAGGGCTTCCGGGGCAAATGGTGAGCATTCCTGTACCAATGGACAGGAACAAAGCACCAGCGCCTGCGATCTGGTCAATCCAGCCGGGCACGGGCTCTAGCAAATTGGAGCCGATGATCGTGGGGCGACAGATCACGAGTGGAAGGTCCCCCTTCGCTCGCTTGGCGATGAGGTGCTCGGCCATGGACTTGGTGAGCGTGTACGTGTTGGGATAGCTGCCGATCAGTTTGGTGTGGAGCCGTCAGCTCATCTGGGGAGGCTGTGGAGATAGCTGCAAATGCCTCTTCAACGTCGAAGTGGAGCGGGTAGAGCTCTTCACGCACAGTCGTCTTGCCCTGACAGAAGTTAGTGTTGACGTAGGCAGTCGAGACGTGCATGTAGCACTGAAGAAGCGGACACGCATGGGCAAAGTCCAGCACGTGCAGCGCGCCGACGCAGTACATCTGGAACACGACCTCCAGCGGCGGGTTCAGCTTCACAATGGCTGCCGAGTGGATCACAATCTGCACGGACGCTTGCAGGAGCTTCTCGTCATCGGAGCTCAAGCCAAGATGCGACTGAGTCACGTCACCAGCGACTGCGCTGATCTTGGTGTGCAGGTTGGCGTCGGCGGCCTCGCTCGATCCAAGCTCTTGACGAAGGCGGTCGAAGATCGGACTGCCAAGCAGCTCACTCACGAGGCGCTGGGCGGCCGACACCTCGTCGCATGACCGGATCAGCACGTAAATCTAGTAGGTCGACCGATGGCGAGGCGGCATGGGACGACGCCTAGGACGAGTTCCGACTCGAGTGCATCCGAGCACAGCGGGAGGCTTCGCAGAAGATCGGACGATCGACGAAGCAGAAGCTCCGGCGCCTGCGCGTTGCAATCGCGGAGGAGAGGAGGCGGGAACGGGAGGTGGCAAGACTGGCGTCGGCGAGATCATGTTGCGAATGGACTTGCTCACTTTCGACAGAGTGGAGAGAGCAGCTTCCATCAGGCAGCGGATCGTGGACTTACAGCAGCTCAGGGCGTCACGGCGTCAACGCACCACGCTTCGGCAATACGATGGTACTTCGGCGTCGACGATCCGGGCTTTCTTCCGCTGCTTCTCAGTGAAACGACAACGATCACGGCAATCGAGACACGGAGCATCTCTAGGCGCTGCCAATGCGCTGGCTGCAGACTGGCTGCCCATCCTGCAGCGGCAGCCACCGGACCCGGCTGCGCAGGACGACTACTTCGATCTCCTGGAGAGCGACATCAACGAGGTTGAACGTACGACGAGCACGTCGGCGCCAGCCCCGTTCGCAGTGATCACGGCGGAGGAGGTCCTCGAGGCCATCACGGCGTGCCTGCGCGGCAAAGCGAGTGGTCCCGACGGGATCCCGAACGACTGGTACCGAGACACGGCCGAGGCAATCGCCCCGACCTTGGCTCCGCTGTTCACGGCATGGGTGAGGACGGGGAGCCTCCCTCCGAGCTTCGCGAAGGCTTCGGTGTTATGCATCCCCAAGGTGCAAGTGCCACGCTCGGGACTCGATTACCGCCCGATCTCGTTACTCAACTCGGACTACAAGATCTTCTCGAGGGTGCTCCTGAACAGGGTCCGTGGTAGCCTGCCGACGAAGGTATCGCCAGCTCAGTTCGGCTTCGTTCCTGGAAGACAAGTCCATTTGGTCCGCGATGCAGGCCCTAAGCGCACGCAACCTCCTTCCTCCGACGGCCACAGCTGTGCTGCTGGACTTCGCGAAGGCGTACGATACGCTCGGCCGCCGCTTCCTCCAGAAGGCGTTGCTCTTCCACGGCTACGATCCGTCCCTGGTGCGGGCGGTGGACACGATGCACCTGGCGATCACGGCACGCTTCGTCGCAGATGGCGACCTGTCTGACGAAGTGGCAGTTGAGAATGGGATCCGACAGGGTTGTCCGCTGGCGCCCGTCCTCTTCGTCCTCGCGATCGACTTGCTGTACAGACGCGCGGCGTCTCATCCAGGGCTCGCTCGTCTCTCGCTGGACGAAGCCACACGAGTCACTCTCAGTGGATACGCGGACGACACAACTGCGTACCTCGCCCAGCCGTCCGAGTGCGAGACGCTTGTCTTGTTGCTGAACGAATTCGGGGCAGTCTCAGGGCTGGACATCAACCTATCCAAGAGCCACGCGGTGGCACTCCACGCGGCTGGTCCGAATGAGGCTCACGCGACCATGCCAATCAGAGTGGTTACTCGAGCTGAGCATCTTCGCCACCTCGGCGCCACAATCGCATCTGCGCCATCTCTGACGACGATTTGGGATGGAGCACTCCAACGACTGCGCGGGGCGTTACACCTCGCGGAGATCAAGACCACAAATCTATTCCAGCGCGTTGACATCTGCACTGCGATCATATGCCCAAACTACTGTTCGTACGACGGCACGACTGGCCGTCACCGCAGATCTTGGAGCAGCTACAACGGTTTGTGCGTCGATACGCCTGGCACGGCGTCCTTGCCGCGGCGGACGCGGGCCGCCGGGCCTGGATGAGCAACAGTGTGGCCACGCTGCCCGTGGCCGATGGTGGCATCGGCTTATCCGACGTGCGCGCGGCCTTCATGCGGCTCAGCGAGTCAACGGTCTGTCGCTGGAGTCACTCGTCGTCGCCGGTGGCTGCAGCTGCTGGTAAGGTGTTGCTCTCGTGTGGCACGTCCCCCGAAGGCTTCCAAGCGGCTCGAGCTTGGCGGCTACCGGCACCTCCAGCTCGCATTGCGCGTACCATCGCGGCGACGGGTCTGACGGTCCTTCGCGGGTCCAACGCCGCCAGGATCAATCGTTGGCAGCCGCTCGAGGTGATCGGCGACAGTGCCATGATCATCACGCAACTTCGGGACTCCGGCGCTCCGAAACTCCGTCGCATCTGGCGGCTGTACGGGCGCGCGCGTGTCCTCGCCGACACCCTCGGGGTGGTGCAGTGGCATCACCACGTGAGGGCTTTCAACAAGATGGCCGATGCCGCAGCCAACGTTGCGATCGACCACCGGCAGTCAATGCAAACTTTCCACCCCACCACCAGGCCAACCTGGGCGGTGCTTCAAGCTCATCTTCAAGGTGACCTCACTCAGTGGCGGGCCTCTACTCATCCAGACTCCTCTAGCTCCGGCTAGTCCTTGCATTCCAGCTCTTGTAGTTCACATGTTGTAACTCAACAGACTTCAGTTCAAAAGACAAGAAAGTATATCTAGTAGGCTTTCGCGTAAAAAGCGTCAGTAAAGAACCGCGACATGAACGCTTGGGGGTTGTTCATAGCGCACCTTTTCGATTGACTGGATGCTACGAAGTAGCTTCTCGATTAGAACCTGAAGGGGGGATAGACAGATGTAAGTAGGGTCCTTCACACTCAGAAGGAGGCTGCGGACGACACGCACCTTTCCCACAAAGCCCGTTCCACCAGTGAGGAACACCGTCTTGTTTGCAAACGCCATCATGGGACCCACTTCCTATGCAGACGCAGACGCCGAAACGACCCCACAATGTGGCCAGAGAATGATCTGGTGTACTGTGCTAAGCCTTCTCAGCAAGCATGCTGTTGACGCTCACATGGCCTGAACCCAAGATAAATGGGATGCCCAAATGGCAGTCTCCCGTGCGTACAGTACAGATGACGGTTTTGAATCAGTCCTGCAGAGAAGCATGCGTGCTGACGTACTGTAGGCTCCTCCTCCCTACGTTCTCGATGCTCACAATATTTTATGAATACCTCATTGTTAACAACACGCTATTCAATTTCAAGCCATGTTCTAGATGTTGGAGGCATCCTCCCGAATTATTGTCGATAATCAACCACACTATACTGGTACAGTGTGCAATCCAATGGATCTTTCGAGTAAAAAGCCACGTGGCTGAAGCCCACAGTGGGTACAAAATTTGTACTGAGATGCAGCAGCTCTGGCTCAGGCGATCCGAGCTGGCTCGCCCTCCAAGTCTTCGTGGAGGATGCTCTTCCTCAGGCGCGACTGCTGCAGGTCAGTCGCGTCGTCCGGCACCCAGGCTTTGCCACTGGCGTCCTTGAACGCCATCATGTCGTCGTCCCACTGCACATCAGGCAGCGGTCCGTTGGGATCACGCGACTCTAGATGCTCACGCTGGATCCGTGCGACTTCTTCCATTGACGGCCACTGGAAATATGGCATTTGCAGTGGTGAGATGGCGTCAACGACGGCCAGTACTCCAACACGCGTCACAGGACCTCTCTCGTCAGTCGCTCCCCAGCGAAACAGCAAGTCTCCCCACACATTATCTTCGCCCGAGATATGCCAAACGCTGTATCGGAACATCATCATGGTCATACTCCACCGCTGCAGCTTGTCCGCCTGATAGCGAGCCATGCTGGCGTCCGTGGCGTGCGGGTCGAAGATGAACACGAGATTGCGGTGGTCGGTGTACAACCGAAAGCCACCCTCGCACAACAGCAGATACTCGAGTCGCTTACACGTCTCGACGATGGCGAAAGCGTCTTTCTCGACAATCGGCCAACGCATCGCCGAGCCGACAAACGATCCACTGAGGAACGCAAGCGGGGCGTGCTCACGCTCCGTGATCTGAGTGACTGCGGCGCCCCAGTGATCTAGACTCGCGTCTGTGAAGACACAGACCACTGCCTTCACGTCTGGATGCGCCAGCGGAGTGATAGCCGCCAGAGCTGCCTTGATCCTTTGATTGGCACACTCATGCTCTTGCGTCCACAGTCCATTCAGAAGCTCGACTCGTACCAGCTTCTTCTTCGTCCGGCTTCCGATCTCCTTCGCGGCCACTTCAAGTAGGCTCATCAGAGGCGCTACTATGGTCGTGTAGTTCGGGATACTCATCCGCATCCAGTTGACTGCGCAGAGGAACTGCTGCAGGGCTGCGCCGGTTTTCGGCGTCGACATTTGGACTAAACCTGAGATGCGTTCGGGCGTGTGACCGATCCCACGAGCAGATATCGTACGTCTACATCATCATCGAAGTACCACCCAATGGCATCCTTGTCGAGACGCTCAGTGGCTGTCAGCTCCTTGCTGGGTCGAACCAGCACGTAGATCTGGAATACATACCACATCGATTTATGAGACTACAACAGAGAGAGACACCACTTGCAGAGGAAACAAAACACGTACCTTTTCGATTGTAGGGACAGTGCGAAGCAGCTTCTCCACCATGGCCTTGCCCAGGAACCCCGTTGCGCCGGTGAAAAATACGGTCTTGTGAGAGAACACCTCGGACGGTGGCGTGCGCTGGTTATCAGCCATTGAGAAGATGAAGGAGATGTCGGAAGTGGCTTGGGCGTGACGAAGGTTGTTGTCAAATGGCAAAGGATGACTGTCTTCAAGCTGCCAAACCTGCAGTAGCCTTCCTTCAACAGATCGAGCCTTCGTGGGTTAAATGTCACCGGATTTGTGCGATAGAGCATCTCCAGTCAACCACGCAGCTACTTGAGACCGATTCAAGCGCTGTGTCGTTGTTGATCCACTTTTAGAGTGCGAGTGAGTGGTTTTATCAGCACCTACTAGTACAAGAACCCATTCATTCATTTCCCATGCTTGATTACCTGCGACCCGTGTGGACCTTGTACAAAATCACAGCGAAGATGATCTCGAGTGCGAACGCGTAGCCAATGAGAATGACCATGTTGGCTGCCACACTCACGTCCGTCATACCCAGACGCGCGACTGCCGGAGGCACAGGGACATTGGCATCCGTCAGGAATTCCGTGTGGACAAAGGCCTGGAACGCGTACGAGTTGAAGCCGATGTAGTTGACCCAGATCCAGTACCCTGGGATGGCATCCTTGGGCACCATGAAGCCCTCGCACAGCATGAACATGCCGAACAGGCTCGCGCCCATGGCGATGCCGACGATGCCGTCGTTCGCCACGGCTCCGAGAACATGCATGAGCGACTCGGCGACGATGAGCGACAGGAACATGTTGAGCAAGTACAACCCGAACGACTTGAGCCCCGCGAGCCCCACGACAATGACGGAGGCGACGAGTGAGATCGTGAAGATACCTGGCAGCCCCGCGAGGAAGTTGGCACAGACAAAACTGGCGACGTTGAGCGCGCTGTTGCCACGCTCACGCAAAAACACGGCGCGTTCCTGGATGAAGAAGGGCACGACGGCGACGCTGTTGAAGACGAAGAACGCGTGGACGCCGAAGAGCAGGACCACGATGTCGTTGTCCGTGATGCGGTCGTTGGTCTTGAGGTACATCGTGCCAATACAAATCGCGAGTATGAGATACATGACGAGCCGCACGGCGTATATGCCAGGGTTGCGGATGTTTTTGAGAAGGTTGCGGTGCATGAGTACCAGGAACTGTTGCCAGGCCGACGTGGCTTCTTCGTTTCCAGTGAGACGCTTCATAGTTGTGTTCCTATCCGTCTCGATCTTTGTGGTGATGTCCTTGGCGATAGCGCTTTCAGCGTACGCTGTGAGTAGCGTGGGTATGTCTCCGTGGCCTTCAAAATCGGCGTTGACGAGGCCAATGTAGTACTCTGACGGGTTGGAGTACTGCGGACACAGGTGGCCCAGCGACGTGAAGTGCGGGATCAGCGAGATACGACGCCCGAAGTACACAGTCTCGCCTTTCGCGAGGATGAGCACGTTGGTGAACGTGTCGTAAACGAGCGACGACGGTTGGTGGATCGTGCAGAGCACTGTGCGTCCCTGCTGGCAGAGCCGCACCAGCAGCTTGAGCAGGTTGTACATTGCGCAGGAGTCCAGTCCCGACGTCGGCTCATCCAGAAGCAGGATCGACGGGTTCGACAGCAGCTCGATCGCGATGGAAAGACGCCGTTTTTGGCCACCAGAGATGCCCTTGCGGAAGACGTCACCGATGTACGTGTTCTCACAGACCTGGAGTCCCATTTCCTGGATCACACGGTCGACGCGAGACGCCACGATCTGCTTCGACGTCGTCTCCCCTGGGAGCGTGAGGTGTGCGGCCATGAGCAGCGTCTCCTTGACCGTGAAACAGCCAAGCAGCGTGTCTTCCTGAGCGACGTATCGAGCAACACTCCGAAACGCCTTGGGCTTGCGCTTCTCGCCGTTGAGTTCGATCTCGCCTTCGATGCAACCAGTGCTGATTCGGTCCGCGAGAATATCCAGCAGCGTCGTCTTACCACATCCTGACGGACCCATTGCCGCCGTGAGCTCACCAGACCCGCAACGACCCGTGACATTCTTCAAGATCACTTTCTCCTTGGCTTGTTTCGAGCTCTTGGAGCCTTTGTGGACGGTGTACGAGATGTTGGACCAGCTCAGCGTACACAACGCCGGCGGCTTGCCCAGTCCCACGGAGCCACGGTGGTCGACAGCTGAGGCGACATCGTCAAACTTGGTGGCTGTCGCTGGTGCCTTGATGACGACTGACTTGATAACATCGTCGGTCGCCCCTAGCGTCGTATCCACGGCAGCCAATTCGTCCGCATCGTCACCACCGCCGGCGGAGTCTCCAATCGGGAGGACGTAGGCGCTGGGAACGCGCACCGCCATGACTCGAACAGAACGCGTGGCGGCCGACGCGGGATTCCACAGTGTCTGCTGCTCTATATTGGATTATCCTGGCACGCCACGACGGCTTCCGCTTCGTCCATTATTTCTGGTTGTCGGTTTTACTCAGATGGGTACGAAGACAGTGACATTCAAAAGAGCTGTTCGTAGTGACGGTCTCCAATTCGATCAACTAGCCTAAGCTAATCAATGCCAATGATGGACGACTCCCACCTTCCTTGCAGTTGTGGAAGCCGTCCATTATTGGAGCACATCCTGACAATTCCATTGTATCATTCTGACAACGATGAGCGCGGCAAAGGCAGAGGCGCTCGCGGAGCGAGTGTCCCTCATGCGCACGCACTGGAGTGACTTCGCCGTGCGCTTCACGGAGACGGCCAACAAGCGCGTGACCAAGCAGTGCGCCATGCAGATGCACGCGGCGATGCAGCTCGAGCAGGCCGAGAGCGTGCTCGAAGTCGCGGCTGGGGCCGGCCTCGGCTCGCTGGATGCGCTGGAATATCTCAAGCGCGGCGCCGCCCACGACAACAAGAATCGACTCTTTGTGGTCACGGATCTCGCGCCGACGATGGTGCAGCTCGCGACGGAGAACCTCCAGGCCAACGCCGATCCATCAGGGCTTGTGGATGTGAGGGTGATCGAGGCTAATGGACAGGACCTCGTGCAGATCGAGAGCGGGTCCATGGATCGTTACATGTCGAGTCTGTGCCTGCAGCTCTGTCCTGATCCGGATGCGTTGCTGCGCGAGGCGCGTCGCGTGCTGAAGGAGGATGGTATCGCGGGCTTCACGATATGGGGACGCCCCGAATTCAGCGGCAAGTTCACCATCGACGCCGCTGTGTGCAAGGAGCTCGGTATGAGTGCCGGAGCTGACCACCCGAACTTCGCTATGGGCAAGGACCTTGCGGCGCTTCGCCAGCGCTTCGCGGCTGCGGGCTTCAACAAGGTCATGATCTGGCCGTTTTTGTGCGTGCTGGAGCTCTGGAGTGGTGAGGAATACGCCAAGTTTTACGATGAGACGTTTTACGTGGAAGACGAGGAGCTCCGCAAGCGACGCCACGACGTTGCGAGGCGTCTGGCAGACGAGTGGCTCAACAAGGGCTTCCCCATAGGCCTGGAGGCCTACATCATCGTCGCGAAAGCGTAGACAACAGTGCATTGGACTCAGTAACACCATGAATCCAGTCGGTCGTTTAGGACACTCCTTCTTGGCTTCTTGGGATGGCAGTGACAGTGACAATGGATGACGATAGCCTGGTGGTATGACATGGCTGCTGTGACGCTCACTCCAAATCGACGAGCATTCACTCTCTTCATGGAAGGATTACGGACGTGGCGTTCGTGCAGGATCCGAACCGTGCCATCTATCGTCGCGTTTGCCGACGGCGGAACTGGCGCGCTACCGTACTGCATGCAAGCCACGCACTGCTCCCTGCGGGTCTCAGTCCTCATTCGCCAATTTGCGGAGACCGTGACACGACTCAATTAACAATGGCGACGGAGGACCAGCTCGAGCGTCTGCGTAAGCACTGGGACCAGCGCGCCGCCAGCTACACGGAGACGGCCAACAAGCGCGTGACGATCCAGTGCGCGCGCCAGCTCTACGCCCACATGCAACTGGAGACGGCGGCCTCTGCGATCGAAGTCGCGGCCGGCGCGGGGCTCTGTGCCAAGGACGCGCTGGAGATTCTGGCCAGTGACGACGCGGCTAGCGACCACAAGAAGCGCTTCCTGGTCACGGATCTGTCGCCTGTGATGGTGGATCTCGCGAAGACGAACCTGAATGGCGTGCACGCTCAGCAAGTGGACGTCGAGGTGCAGGAAGCCAACGGCCAGGACCTCATGGGCGTCGCTAGCGGGTCCATGGACCGCTACATGGCGAGTATGTGTCTGCAGCTGTGCCCAGACCCGGACGCGCTGCTGCGTGAGGCCCGCCGCGTCATCAACGACGACGGCATTGCCGGCTTCACGATCTGGGGGCGACCGGAGTTCAGCGGACTGTTCGCAATCGACGCGGCGATCAGCAAGGAGCTGGGCACGGGCAGCGGCGCGGACCACCCCAACTTCGCACTGGGCAAAGACCTCGTGGAGTTGCGCAAGCGCTTCGCGGCAGCGGACTTCGGCACCGTCCAGATCTGGCCGTTCCTGTGCGTGCTCGAGCTGTGGAGTGGCAAGGCGTTCGCCGACTTCCACTGCGCCAACTGGAGCGACCCGAATGGCGACGCTGAGATCGCAAAGCGCTTTGAGGAGACCGCCACGCGTCTGGGCGACGAGTGGCTTGCCAAGGGCTTCCCCATCGGCCTCGAGGCGTACATCATCGTCGCCAAGCCGTGAAGACAAGGTAATGTACCGGTACAGCCATTAACACGTGCAGCGTTTGGGTTTTCAAAGCGTTTCTAGTGTTGGTTTTCTTCTCATTTACAGTCATCTCAACGTGAGACTTCGATGGGTCTTCCAGAGGCTCGGGGCTCGTGGATGCGTGGGCTTTTACTGGTGCTTGCCGCTCTTCCATCCCGGGCAGCGGTCGGCTTCCTTGACGCCGCTAAGCGCCGACTCGATGTGCTGGCCGCAGCCCTTCCAGGTCGGCTTGTGGCACTCGGGGCATTCGACCTTCATGCACATGGTGGCTTGTCTTGCGTGTGGTGGTGGCGTGGGGACTTGGAGGCGGATTCGCAACTACCACTACTCACGCAACCGCATCTTCGCTCTACACCACGGGCTCCATTGACGTATATTTCTCTTTGAACGGGTAATACGTATTTGAGAGTTTATGGGCGTGCTATTTGCCGGAAATAGAGTGTGTGCGATGGTGATAAATACGTTATTAGAGGTTTGAGCCTTTTTGACCAATCCCACGCAGATTCGTTGGGTGGTTTCAAACTAAACGGCACCGGTAGGTCTATCGCCTCTTCCCAAGCAAGGAATTCGACCAGGAAATGGATCTCATGGGGAGTGGCGACGTCGCTCGTGCCTGATCTGCTTGTCTGCAACGTCAGGCGTGCCTGCCTGTTTGGATCAGGCACAGAGTTGACGCTGTCGCACTTTCGGGTTACTCCGTGCAAGCGCAGGTCGTCGTTCCTCCAAAGAAAAGGCTGCACGTAGGTTTTACTGCTATCTCAGTACTTCAACTCCGCTCAATTGGATTGGTATCAATACTCTTGACCATCTCACATCCTTCCAGTGTGGAACTTGTACAGGATGTAAGTGAAGATGAGCTCAAACGCCACTGCGTAGCCTACCAGGATGGCCATGTCTCGCGGCACGTTGACGTTCTCCATGCCCAGACGCTGCAGAATCGCCGCGGCGGTCGGCGTGTTCTCGTACGCAAAGTGCTTGTACACGAACGACTCGAACGAGTACGAGTGGAAGGCCAGGTAGTAGCCCCAGATCCAGTAGTCCGGGATGGA
>JAADVL010000855.1:0-13579 GCA_023334995.1 Pythium sukuiense | reverse complement strand
GCATGAACTCGTCGATGGCGAGCTGCGCACGGAAGACTTCGACAGTCGTTGACTCCATTTTGACCCAAAGTGAGCAAGTGAGACCATGGAGCCAATTGGCAGTTGCAATTGGGTTGCAATTTGCAAACCAACTTGGTCCTAAATTAGGTCAAGAGTCCTCCATATTAGGACGAAGAATGGCTCCGAATCTGTGACGTGTGAGCGTGCATGTCTTACTTGCCCGTGCAAGTCCGTGTCTGTAGCTCCAGCCTCTGTGCTGCGAGTGTATTGTGTTCCGGTCGATTGCATGAGCCCTCCCTGGTATGGTACCGGTAGCTCAGATGCAAATCAAAGCCCAACAGCTTGAACCGTGCCGGCCGCAGTGTAACCTCGGTATCCCTTCAGTCCGCCGCCGACTGTTCAGGACCGTGGCTTGCTCCCGGCTTTGAGTGCCGCGTCGGAAAGCGTAACCGGGGTACGGTATCCTTCAGCGACGCTTCACGGCAACGCCTCTTCGTGGCTGCGTCGGTTCATGGATCCGCCGCCGGGTCGCTGGCCCCTCCTCGCACCCCAGAGCTCCATTCTGTATCAACCGCACACGCCCACACAGAGCTGCCACGACGGATCGCAACGATGGTGCGTATGGAGCGACTCGCGTATCTCAGCCTCGGACTGGTGGGCTTCCTGGCGTTCCAGGCTCAAGTCAGTGACGGCTACTGTCCGAACGGCTGCAATGCCCAGGGCACGTGCGGCAAGAACGACAAGTGCACGTGTTACTTACGTCAAGATGAAGAGTTGGATGGCAGCTATCCAGCTTTCAAGGGCGCCGACTGCTCGCTTCGCACGTGTCCGTTTGGTGACGCCTGGGTGAGTGTGCCCTCGGCTCTCAACATGGCTCACCCCAAGACGGAGTGCTCGAACAAGGGCTACTGCGACACTGTCACAGGCCACTGCGAGTGCTTCCCGGGATACGAAGGCAAGGCCTGCGAGCGAACGGTGTGCCCGAATAGCTGCAACAACCGCGGCATCTGTCTCACGCTCAAGGCCATCGCGGAGGCTCGCCCCGTGATTCCAGTCACTCCAGCGACGAGTCCCGTCACCTACGTAATCCCACCCTTGGCCTACGCGAACGCGTGGGATCGGATCAAGCACATGGGCTGCTACTGTGACCAGGGCTACCGTGGTCCGGACTGCTCGCTCAAGGAGTGCCCCAGTGGTCCAGACATTCTCTTGGCGTTTGGAAGCACGCAAGGTCGTGACTGTGGCGGCCGTGGCAAGTGCAACTACGAGTCGGGCACGTGCGAGTGCTTCCCAGGCTACTACGGCACGGCCTGCGAGAGCCAGACCACCGTCCACTAGGCGACGGTCTCACCTCCCCAAGCCTGTACGTGGACACGAGCCTCGTGCTCTCTCTCTTCCGTCCTACACGCGCGTGCTGCATTTACATTCTCCCCACATTCCAAAAACACCATTTACCTCTCGAAAAACAGCCCAAAACAGCCATTTGCCAAATACAAAAACACCCAAAAACAGAGACTGCAGAGGGCCCCGCACCACGGGGCGACGTGTATTCTTCCTCCTCCTCCTCCTCTAACCTCATTGCTGTTTGGATGGGTGTGCGTGCGTTCCTCTGCTAAATACGACGATGCGCCTATGTATGTATCTTGGAGTCGGCCTCCCAGGACGCCTTACTCGATAATGAGCTCGTCGATGGACCAGTCCTCGAAGGACCCGTCCGGCAGATACCGGCGGATGATGATCGGGATCTTGCGCTCGCGCAGCTCCTTCATCGCGATCTTCAGCGGGTCCGTCTCGCCCTCAATGTCCACCATCACAGGCGCGTTCATGCTGCTCACATCCATCCATCCAATACGTGAGACCTTGAAAACTAACCTAAAAACATCCCTAAAAAGACGGGAAAAAAGCGCACCTGATCTGCAGCGCGCGCGTGCCCAGCACACGCGCACGCTCGTACTTGGTCATGTACTTGGTGGTGACGCGGTTGACGTTGGGCTGCTTGTGGGACTCGTCCAGGATCGCCACCTTGGCGTCCTCGTTGGCGCCGTCCTCGCCGTTGTCGTACAGCTCCTCCTCGAGCTCCTCCTCCTCCTCCGGCACCTCCTCGTCGTCCATCTCGTGGTGGCCAGCGTCGTCGTAGTCCATGTCGTCCATTGTGGCTGTAGTTGTCAAGAGAGACAGAGAGCTCCTCTTCCGTTGGCCTTCCTGTCGGTTGTCTGGATGACGTTTCCTTCCAGTCAAACCTGGTGGAGCTCCTCACTAAGTACGTATTCGCACATACGCACTTAACCAATCACCTACTGCTCAAGACATATTAATCAGTTGACTACCTGGTAGTCACGATCTTGAAAGGGTGCGAAGAAGAATGGAAGAAGCCCACCAATCGTCTGGAGGTTAATGCTACGCATGGACAACCAGGCTTCTCCAAGGCGCGAAATGTCGGCTAAGATGGATCTGCAGTCGCCTCCGCCTCAACAGCAGAGAGACAAGAAGCAGACCAAGCCGTACCACGTCGTTCCGCAGGACGACACTTGGCTGGGGCTGCAGGAGCCTCTGTCGTCATCAGCGTCCTACTCGGAGGACTCGCAACGCTCCAAGAGCAAGCGGATGAAGCTGGCGACGTCACGCATTGAACGAGATAAGCTCATGCGTGTGATGGAGGATCTGATCCTGAAAGAAGCGGAGCTGGCGTCGGCCTACGAGCTGTTTGACTACACGAGGACCAAGTCCGTGGCTGACCATGATGAGATCGTAGAGAAGCTGGCTCAGTACGAAGCGCTGCTGGCTTCGGCCCAGCGGACAGAAGAAGAAATGAGGCAAAATGGAGGTGTGGAGGCCGTCTTGAGCACCCAGCAAGAGCGAGAGCGTTGGGAACATACCAAGCAAATGGTCCAGACCACGCTGCCGGAGATGCTGCAGCAACTGGAAGAGAGAATCGAGTTGAATGGCGCCAAGCTACGCCATATCCAGGACAAAATGGAGGAGATCCGAGCACAAAGGCTGTCGGTGAGAGAAGAAATCGCAGAAAAAGAAGAGGATATATCACTGGCGTTAGCGTCAGCCACAGATTGACAGCAAAGCACCAAGTGTAGTCAAGTGTGGAGTGTCAACAAACAGAATAATTGTGATCGCCACGTCTTGAGTCACGAGAACCAGCTCGAGTCACAATACTGGAAGACGTGAGGCCACAGCACACTTGGTAGCCACAGTTTGTCGAGCTTGCGGTGGCACTGTGACGACAGCAGACACCAGAGCGTGGCTTCTTTGAAGTCTCCGGGAAGAGCTTGTGCACGTCAGGGCTCCAGTTGCGCCTCATAGCTGTCACGCGCAGGTGCGTAGTCGCCAGCGCTTGCTCTTCGCGGAACGGCGCGTTGTCGTACGTGAATTGACATGATAATGCGTACTTGGTTACTCGTCCGCGGAGGTGAAGCCGACGGATCCTGAACCGCGGAGGGAACTCGATAAAGCTCTGAGAGATCTCCAGTGAATCCTCACTCCACGTACTAGTGAGTGGCGTAGTACCGGACGTTCTGTGGTATCCAGACTCGAAGCCCGTCCCTGCGACTCGACCTCCTGGCAAGAGTTCCCCGAGACGCTCGTGGTGTTCACGCCAGAGAAGTTCTACGTGCTCACGAGCGGCAAGAAGTGTACGTGGGTTGATACTGCCGTCGAATAGCGGCGATAGGAGAGAGCAAACTGACGTGTGGTGTGTGTGTTGTGGGTCATCAGACAACATGCTGGAGGCGATTCTGCCCGAGCTCGACGTGCATGATGATGGGTGAAAACAAGCCCAACTCGTGGTTCATCAACCCACCTTTGAGTGTGTAGACACCGCATGTGAGAGGATACAGCGTCGCACGCACGGGTTCCATGGCCACGCTCTAGGCGACTGGATGCAACAGAGCTTTGTTGAGGGCAGCGAACCTGTCGAATGCAGCGACAAGCTTGTTCAATCGGCATTGAAAGCCGAGCTCACGCGAGAGGATGCACGTCAATTTCTGGACGTACGAGTAGGCTACATACTGGTTGCCTTCTTCTCGTTGTGCGAGGTAGAACGAGCACGTGTACATGCCTGGTGACGGTGTGTTCTTCTCCAGCACGTGCTCCGTCGTGATGTAGGTGAAGTCGACGTGGTGGTCGAAGTCGCGGATGGCTGAGTCCGTGGTCATCGCCTGTGGTGTCGGCGTGTCGCCGGTGCACTCGATGTCAATCTGCAGCGTGTCGTCGTCGTGGATGCGGAACGTCCACAGGCTGTCGACGTCGCCGATCTGAAGAAGCACGCGGAAGACCTCGTGTGTTGGTATCGGCATGGTGAAGAACAGGAGAGGCAAGGAGAAAATGGCAGAATGAGGCAGCTACAGAGACACTCCGCAAGCCTCCATGCCAGAGAACGCGGTTGTTTTGATGGCTCAAGTGAGTGAGTCCTAGAAACGTCAATCAGAACTTTCGGATCTTGGCTCTGGATGCCATTGACAGCCATGCGACGTGTGGGGAAGCCGCCTTTCCTGTCCTAGTTTATCCCTAAAACTAGGATTCTTTCTCCCAATCATACCTAAATTAACGTGCACCACACCATATTTCCAAATCCAGTGCCCTTTCAGCTCATCTCTCCCATTGATCCCAAGTGAGACCGCCACACCCTGTTAAAGCCACGATCTTCGTCGCGGTCCCGTGCATCTCTCGGTCCTTCCAGGCTTCCTTCCGCGCTATAAAATGGGCGTCGATACAGCACAGCGTTTGCCGCACCCAACGCGGCAACGCGTGTCTTCAGGCGACAACCAGAGCGGCCACAGTCGCGTGCCAAGTGAGACCGAGCTCACGTCTCTCTTTGACGCCGCTATGAAGCGATCGGCAGCCATGGACGAGGCCTCCGGAGGCTCCAGAGCGGCTGCCATGACGCCTGACGAGCAACAGAAGTTCCTGAAAGCCATGCAGGACGAGGAGTTCCGGACGCTGCTCAACGACTACATGCAGGAGATCTCGGACCCGAGCAACCGAGCCGAGACCGAGCAGTACCTGGCTCAGCTCGAGCGAGAGCAGAAGGTGCCGAGCGACAAGCTGCTGATCAAGCCCACGCCCGGCTTCGTGATCAAGACCAAGTGGCTGTCCAGTCAAAAGATCTTCGTGAATATCTGTAGCAGTGACAAGCTCCAGCCGCCGTCAAGTACCAAGGTGGCACACAAAGGCACGTCGTGGAGTCTGCCGTACTCGGTAGGCCCGGAGAGACTAGAGAAGGACAAGAGCGGTGGCAGTGTGACGACGTTTGATGTGTGCTTCCACCCGCGCACGCTCCAGTTCGCGACGCTGCAGAAGCCGTATCGGGACATGGTCGCGACGACGTGCGTGGACGCCATTGAGCCGCTGCTGCGGAAGGCCCAGAAGAAGCCTGATGGAGAGCTCAGTCGCGACTACCGTGTACTCAAGGGCGTGCTGTACAAGTCGGGAGAGCCTGTGACGATGTGTCTGACCAAGCCAAAGGAGACTGTCGAGACTGTGGAGGAAGCTAGCAAGAAGGAGACGGAGATCGAGACACTGACGCCTCCAAGAATTGTGGAAGACGTGAAGCAGCCAGCCAAGAGCCGCCATAATAGCGTTGATATCATGAAGCCGGAGGACACGAAGCCGTTTATCCAAGAGGTGTCGTCAACGAAGCTGACAACGGAGCCGGCGGTAGTGAGAGCACTTCCGAAGCTCGTGTTCCGCGTGATCTACCGAGGCCGCTTTGAGATGATGGACCACATGCAGGCCACGCTGCAAGTCGATCCGAAGCAGCCAGTGGAACGTGCCAATCGCCCGAAAGAACTGGTCGTGGAGATCGAATTCCCGACGTTTTCCAGTGCCAAGGGCATCGATTTGGACGTGAACGACAGTGCCGTGCAAGTGAAAGCCGAAGGATACGAGCCGCTGGAAATCAAACTGCCGTTTGCAGTAGTAGAGGCCAAGGGAAGTGCGAAATTCGACAAGAAGGCGCGCAAACTCGTGGTCACGCTGCCTGTGCAGCCGCCGGCGCCAGTGGAAGTCAAGCGCATGGCGATCGAAGAACACGACGATGAAGACGAAGAAGAACAGCAGACAGAGGAAGAGGAGCCCACAGTGGAGACGGTCAGGAATCCACGAGAAGATGAGCACGTGAAGACGGCGGCTGAGCCTGAGAAGAAGCTAGATGCTGGGCAGCACGTGAGCAGACCGCCACCAACAGAACAAGAGGAGTTGTTCGCAAGGCTTCGAGAGACGGCAATGATGGTTACAAACGATCCCATGTACCTGCCACAACCAGCGAAGGATGAGAAGCCACAACCACAGGCTGAGACCAAGCTGACTGCTTCAGCTTCCCCTGTGGCTACAGAGAAGCCGACGCTTGAGGAGACCGTGAAGCAGCTTGTCGCCAACGACACGACCTACGACGACCTGCCGCCGCTCGAAAGCTGCAGCGAGGACGAAGACGAAGAAGATAGCGACGACGTTCAGGGAAATGCAAGTTCGAAGCCTGCGGTTCCAGTTGTCGAGTCGAGTCCAGTGCCACAGACACCGTTGTTCACAGTCAAAGAGACGATGCTGTGTCGCTCCTATTTGGTGGACGTTGGTGGCGTGGAAGCTAAGAGCGTGGAGCTCTCCTTCCCTTTCTCCTACGGCTTCGTACTGCGCTTTGTGAGTCCTACAGGCGCCTATGAGCTTCGTGTCGACGACTTGGCCAACGAAATCGACACCAACCGCTCGGAATTCCACGTCGCGAGCGAGAACTTGGTCGTGATTCTGTACAAGAAGACTGACGTCGTGGAAGCCACATCATTGCTCGCACCGCCTCCGCCTGTCGTGCGTTTCCAGAACGACTTGCTGTATGAACTGGACTGAGTATGAGCACGTTGTGGGAAAGGAGACCATACGCCAACCAAACAAATCTATTCTGTATTGTATTCATGACACTCAGGCTTTCGTGCTCTTGTTCTTCTTGGTCTTTCGGAACGCCGCGAGCAGCGTCGAGTAGGTCTGCTTGGGCACGTTCGCTGCGTGGCTCGCCAGCTCCTTCTCGACCATGGCCTTGACGCGCTTCTGCTTGCTCTCATCCAGCTCCTTCGTGTCCTTCTCGTCCTGCTCGTCCACGGGCTGGTTGGCCGGGCCCTGGGTCGCCTTCTTACGCTTCTTGTTGGCCTTCTTGCGGTTCTTCTTGAGCTCCTGTGTCTCGTCGTCCTCCGCGGCACTCGCGCCGTTTGTCTGTGGCTTTGGAAGCATCTTGTCCATGAATGACCGGTACAGCGACGTCATCGACGGCAGCACGTGGGCTGGCGCGTCAAACAGAGCGGCGGTCGAGTCGGCGTTCGCACCGACGACACGCTGCTGCTGCTGCTGGCGAGCCAATGCAGCCTGGCGCTTGGATTGGAACTCGTTACGTGCCTGCTTGAACATGGCAGCCAGTGGCGTCATCTCCTCAGCCTCGTCCTTCGCCTGACGACGCTGCTTGCTGTCCAGAGGCTGCTCGCCCACTCGCCAGATATTGGAGATCTCGTCCACAAACAGAATGTCGCCGTTCTTTGGGTGGACGGCCAGCGTCCAGATCGATTCGCTGTCCTTGGCAAACGGAACACGCTGCAGCTTGACCGGCACAGGGCTCTCTGGCTCGAACGTGAGGGCGACGTACTCGCCGTTGTTGACCTTGAGGCCGACGAGGAACGCGTCCGTGTTGGAAGAGGCCGACGACAGGAAGCTGGCGTCCTGTGGCACGACGTAACGCCACCACAGCGACATCGTGAGCAAGTTCCAGACCTGCACCTGCGTCACAGTTTTGAGCACAACGTATGGAGAAGTCTTGCCCGTGAAGAGCACCTGGTGAACCGCCGTACCATCGGCTGACGGCAGCACGCCACGCAGAGCCATGGTGCTCAAGTCCCAGAGCGTCAGCAAGTGGCTGTACGCGACCGCGACAAGCGAGCCGTCACGCGAGAACTGGATCGACGAGATGGCCGTGTCACGGAACTTGACGACCGACTGGCAGTGCCACACGGTCGTGCTCACTTCGTTCGTGATGGCCGGGCCGCTCGACTGCTGGCCAGGCTGCGAGCCCGAGGCCGACGCCGCCGTCACGATCGTCGTCTTCTTCCAGACCTTGAACTCGCCCAGTGCGTCACCAGTGACCACGACGCCAGCCTCGCCGAAGCTCGATGGCGAGTACGCCAGCGACGTCACAGCCGCGTGGCCGTGAGGCGAATCGATGGCCGTGTGCACGTAGAACGTGCCGTTCTCGCGACGCTTCCAGAAGCGCAGCGCCTGCTCGTCACCCGTAGGCGTAGCGTCCGTCGTACTCGGACGGTGCAGGGTCACAAGCTCCATGCCGTTCGGGCTGAACGCCACCTTCTCGGCCAGAATCTGAGGCAGCTCTTCGTTTTCCGTGCGCGTGACCTGGTTACGCTCCGTGAGCAGCACGCTGTAGAGCACACGGTCCTTGTACGGCTCGTAGAACTGGAGCACACCGGCACTACACATGCCGTTAAGAGGCACAGCGTTGGTGAGCGGGTCAAACACGAGCTCCTTCCACGGGAGCGACAGACTGGCCTGCTCGCCCGAACGAGCAAGGCCCATCGACTGCCACTCTTCTTCACGTGTGATTGGGTTATACTGGAACAGCACGTTGTCCTGAAGCGTGACGGCGTAGCCCGTGCCAGCGACATCAACACGCGTAGCGATGCACGTGAGTGGGGCCGAGCGACGTGGCAGGTATGCGCGGCGGCCGGTCTCGAGGTGCCACGACACGAGCACGTTCTCCTCACCACCGGAAAGCAGGTTGTTGCCGTCACTGGCGTAGCTCAGGCACTGCACGGCGTGCGAGTGCCAGTGCATCTTGGCGTTCGAGGCCGCGCCCTGGAAGAAGCGGAAGATCTGGCCGAGCGAGTCACCAATCGAAAACTCTAGCGCCACACGCGGGTGCACCGTCACGCAGGTCACGTCACGCAGGTGGCTGAGCTTCTGCACGACCACAGCCTTGCCCATACCGGCACCACCGTCCTGGTCACGCACAGCCTTGAGCGTGAACAGACGCGATGCCGCCGCGACGACAATGTAGTCGCCGTGGAAATCAGTCTCCGCAGCCGTCGCCGCTGGAGTCTCGCTCACGTAGCTCTGCATAGCCGCGGCCACAAACGGCACCTTGGTCTGCTCCAGCAGCGTGCGCCCACGGCGCTTCTTCTTCATGTTGAACTCGACCACGGACCAGTGGCTGTTGGTCTCCGTCTCGGTCTCCTTGTTCGCAGCACTGCCGCTGATCACGAGCAGCAGCATGAGCGGCGCGGCCGTACTCGCGCCCATCCACAGGATCGGCGCCTTGGCGTCAAACTCCTGCAGGATCTTCTCCTCAATAAAGTCCCAGACCACGATCTTGCCGTCGGCGTACGACGCGATGAGCTGCAGCGCGTTGTACGGGTGGCGCGCCAGCGCCGTGGCCTCGACGTTCTTCACGCCACTGCCCACGGTCTCACTTAGCTCACTGTCCTGGGATACAGAAGCCGCAGCGCTGGGCAGCGCAGGCTGCTCGGCACGGATGCACTCGTGCAGCACCTGGCCGTTCTTGGTGTTGAGCACGCGCACGACGTGGGCTTCTCGCTGGAAGAGGTACTTGCCATCGGTCGAGTACAGTAGCGTAGGCGCCTGCAGTGTGGAAGAGGAAGAGCTGCCGCTGGTACGAGCATTAAGCAGCTCCGGCGTCATGCTCAGCGCCGCCATGGTGTCTCTGGGGAAGTAGCGTAGGAGATGCGAAAGATGCCACCAAGCGACGTCCCAGGCCAATTGCGTCTTGGCCAGGAAGAGCCGCACCCAATCAATTGGCGGAGCTGCCCGTTTTCACAAAACAAGGTGATATACTTGACAGGCAGCCACAGTATACAGTATACATTGAACATGTATACCAGTCGTTAACTTAAGCGGGTCTCAGTGGTCATGGTCATTGGAAACGAAGAGGACGAGCGAAAATGGCCGACGATCTGGATGCCGAGTTTGCGCTGTTCCAGGCGGAGATAGCGTCGCTGGAGACGACGAAAGAGGTGGAGGAGACCCAAGACAAGTCCACTGGCACCAAGCGCGCGAGAGAAGCAGACGAATCGGCCCAGCAGCCGCCGAGCAAAGTGAAGAAGAGCGAGCCTGTGGTGATCGCAGCCAAGCCCAAGATCTACAGCGCGCCACCACGGCCCGCTCCCGTGCGTAATGAGCCTGTGGAGGCATCCGGTGTGTATGAAGACGAATCTGCGTACGCTGTATCCACTGGCGGGGCGTTGAGCGGCTTCCCAGAGGGCACAACTGGCGAGTACGCGGCGTACGCAGAGGCCGCGAGTGGCGCTGTCAAGCGGTCTCAGCTGCCTATTAACCGCCTGGACATGGCCACGGGCGGGCTCATGTCAGCCGAGGAGTCGCAGCTCATGAACATGCAGCAGAGCGTGTACGAGTACGATCCTAGCAAGGCCGCGCGGTCGAAATTGGCGGGGAATGGCGCCGACGGCAGTGGCGGGAAGGCGAAGAAGCCTCTTCGCATGGCCGGAGGAGAAGTGTGGGCGGACGAGACGCTGGCTGACTGGCCAGACAACGACTTCCGGTTGTTCATTGGTGACCTGGGCAATGAAGTCAATGACGAGATCCTGTGCCATGCGTTTAGTCGCTATTCCAGCTTCCAGCGGGCTCGCGTCGTGCGGGATAAGCACACCCACAAGACCAAGGGCTTCGGGTTCGTGAGCTTCGGTGATCCGTTTGACTGCGCCAAGGCGCTGCGTGAGATGAACGGCAAGTATATCGGCAACCGCCCCGTCAAGATCCAGAAGAGCAAATGGCAAGAGCGCAACATCGACGTTGCACGTAAGAAAGCGAAGAAGAAGAGCAAGCACCACTTGTTTGGATGATTGAGAGGTAAGAGTAGCGAAGACACGTGTCTCTGATTGACTGTACAGTACTGAGGACTGTGCGACCGCAATTTACAGCCATTTGAGCGCGTAGTCAGTCGCGGTTGAGTCGACTTTCCTCTGTGCCTTGCCCTTCCACCAGCTACTAGCTGCCTCACGATCCAAGCTCGAGAAGCCCACACTTTCGTCGACATCATAGCTGGAAGACGCAGAGCGAGTTCTCCGCTTGTTGTTGTATTGAGCCAGGATGTCCAGGACAAGCCACGCATCGCGCGTTGGGTGTGGACGACATCCACCTGCAAGTGCATTCCAATTTCGTGCCCAACCGATAAAGTGGGTACACTTCTCTGTCTTGTGATTGGCTGTAATCACAAAGAATCATCGCTGGACTTTCTTCGAGGCTCGAAATTCCCAGCACGACCCGACCATGGGCAGCACCACGTCAAGGCAAAGGACCTCCCAGCCAAAGCACAGCGCCTTGGATGGACACCGACTAAGCGAACGGAAGGCGTGGGCCATCGCTCTCACGTGGCGGAACCAACTGCGTGGCTGCGTGCGACTGGAGACCGAGACGGAACACTCGTTTGAAAGCATCATCCCAGTATTCGAGTGGGTCGCGTTCGTCTTCAACGGCTCAGAGGACGTCACACAAGGCCTCACACACGTCAAAGGCTTACCGGAGACAGTCGCGTACGCGCGAGCCGCCACCATCGTGTGGTTCGCACTGTCGTGTTGTCCGGGATACAGCGGCACCGAGAATCCTGGGTTCTGGAGGCGAGTCTTCTTCGAGTTCCTGTACCCCAAGGACTTTCCGCCGCTTGAGAAGATGGTTTTGTCCGCCTCTCGACCGCAGCGTGTGACCACAGACGCCGTTCGCTTCTTCACGGAGACGGGCAAGCCGTTCCCACGCATCCGACTTGTCGTCGGGAAAGAGAACACGACAACGACGGCCGAGCAGATCTTTTTGGGACACGTACACCAACCAAACAAGTCTCGCGACCGCCAGCTCCGCCGTGTGTTGACCAAGTTGCAGCCATTCATTCGAGGCTCTCACTGGACGCGCCACGTTCCAGTCCAAGCCGATGTAGCACTGTCGCCGATCGAGAAGGCCGTGGCTCTGCTTGAGGAAGCTTCTCGGGCCTTTGGCATGAGAGAAGTAGATCCAGAACCAAGCAAGCATCGGTCGTTCACCACAAACTTGCCTCGACTCGAACTCTTGTCGATGAAGCTCGAACTGCCATACTTTGGATACCTGGATCGACTCGATTCTGCTGCCCCTCTCGGTAGTGTGGGCATCGTGTGTAACGAGGGCTTGTGGAACATCGTGAGAGATCATCGTCTGAGCCGCGGCTTTTTGGATCGGCTCAACTCATCGTCCTCATCGCCGTCGCCGTCCACATCGTATCCTCGCTGGTGTGTTTCTCCGCTCGAGATGGCACAAGTCAACGACTTCTCCACCTCTCAGGCCGCCATCCTGTGCTCAGCTCTGCCTCATCTCACAAGTATCAGGGCGGTGAATCTACCTCCGTTTCGAGAGGCGGCCAAAGAGACTCCCGTGTCAATCGCATCGGACTGGACGTGGCTCGGATACGCCATCTTCCACCCAGACGCAGCCTCTCATTCCGGATTCAACACGCTTGACCTGCAACTGAATGCTGTTCGTCCAGCCGACGTCGCTGCTCTCCAGTCCATGGCCGTGGGCAACAACCTGCTTGGAGGCAATGTCTCTGGATACCTCGAAGGACGAGTACTACCGTCAAACGACGTGCTCAAAAGACCGCAGGACGATGACGAAGTAATCTACACGTTCGTGTCGGAGACGTGGGTGAGTCTGTGTGTGCCAGCAGTCGATGCGCTCGAGTACCAAGAGTGGATCTGCGTCGTGGTCCCTGGTTATGGCTCGGGTTGGATTCGTCGCTCCGATATCATCGAAGTCCGATGTCGCGCTCCAGGAAAGTCGTGCATCCGCACACTTCGGATGACATTGTGGTCCGCTACCATCCCCGAAGAGCTGCTCACGGGTTTCTTGTCCGCTATCGGACGCGACTTGACGAGTCTTGATTTACAAAGCGTGCTGGCCATCCCAACAGACCTCGTGCAGGTGATAATGCGGCATTGCCCTTTGTTGAAGAGTCTTCGCCTCTGTCACGATGGAGCTTTCTGGGCCGATGAGATGCTGGCGACGGAGCGGCCACGCCTAGAGCAGCTAGAACTCACTCTCGACAGAAGCTCCTGGCGCGAGATGCGTCTGCAAGAACTCCAACCAGTGTGCTTGCCACATCTCAGGGCGTTGCGCGTGATCACACAAAATCAAGACCACTTCAAGTACATCGAGGAGATTCTCGCGGCATTCCTCGGCGAGCATCGCCGTCTCGAGTATCTCCATTGGTCGTGCGTCACCGACATGTATCCGAAGTGGCTGGACTCGTCGTTTGCTGGCAAGAATGAGGCAACCAAAAAGTTTCTACGGCAGCTCCCAGCTCATCAGCAGCTCTACGAAGGACCATTTCGGCTCGTGTGTCGTCTGGCTTTCCTCAGCGTCATGAGAAGTGAGACCAGGCACAGTCGCATGAGCCGCTTAGGAGACGACGTCGTGAAGCTCGTGTTCCAGTACGCGACCAGCACTAGCAGGCGAGAATTCGCCATCTTCCCTTGAGCTGGTCGTCTGCATATCGAAGAAATCTCAGTGATTCCATATCCATGGCTTT
>JAADVL010000854.1:0-13586 GCA_023334995.1 Pythium sukuiense | reverse complement strand
GGCGAGCAGAAGCGCCATGATGGGATCGACGGCGACGGCATCGGTAATTCGGACCTCTTCTTCGTCGCCACTCGAACTTCGAACTATGAGGCGTTCGGACGTGACGCGTACCACCTGGCCGTACATCCAGACGTCCTCCAACTGGCAGACGACGGCCTTACGGAGCCATAGGCCAGGCTGAGGTCCTGTGGCTGCCGCTGCGGATGTTTTCCGTTGTTCGCCGACAGCCGGAGGCACCGTAAACGCGCGCTGGTCGTCGTTCAGGTCCTGGGCGGAGATCGCCCGTGCCGTCGCCCTTGTGACCTTCGCATACGCTGGCTGTTCGAGTTCGTCGATGTCTTCCGGAAGGAGGAGCAGATAATCGCCGCGCTTGACCATTTTCTCTAAGAAAGCTACCTGAGCTGCTGTAAAAGCGCGAATGACTTGGCGATGCTGGGCTGATGGAGCCTGGCGGAGACGGGTGGACCTGGGAGCACCCCACGTTCTGGAAAACTCGTTTTCCAAACACCAGATAATATCCGGATATTTGGACAAACAATCCATAGTGGGTCTTGGCCGTCAGGGAACTCGATCTCGCGGATGCTTCCACTAGCCGCACGCCTCACCCCGTCCGTGCCGCGTAGATTCATGAGAAACGCACGTACAAGTCGATTCATCGTGACCTGCAGAGGCGGCTGCCGCCCCGTTTCGGTCGCTGCTCGCGCGGTCATGTTGCCCCTGCCGCTGCGAAAATGGGACTGATGGGTGACTGCCATACACTGTCACATCAAGCAAAGAGAATGAGTTGAAAAATGGCCAATCATATCGAGCATTCAAGATTTCGTCGAACGTGTGTTCTGAGTCAGAGTCTCTGACACATTTTGGGTGGGCTTCTCACTTGTGAGCCGTTCCCACGAGCCTGGAGATGGTTCGTGAATACACCAATTGCCACAAATCAACAACAAACAACGCAGCTCACCCTTGTCTAGTCTGTAGAAATAGAACATCAGACTCGTGGGGTCTTCGCGAATGTCTCTGCCAGTCGGGCAGGAATGGCTTTATCTTCGTCAATGGCTGCAGTTCCACACGACATGTCAGCAACCGATTCCACGAAGCCTGATTGTTGGTCATCACCATGGACAGCAAGCAAGGAACGCAGCTCTGCCGCGAGCTGGACGTGCAGATCGTGGTGCCCATGCACTTCGACTCGTGGGGCCACTTCTCTGAGAAGATCGAGACTCTCCACGCAGCCATTGATGCGGACGAGTTCATGAAGTCGCGTGTCCAGTTCCTCGTTCCAGGCAAGGCCACCAAGCTGATCTGAGCTCGTCACACAACGCCACAGTACACCACGGTAGCCTACACGGATGCAATGGTTGAAAATACAACTCACCCTCAAAATAGATCTGCCTACCTCTGATTGAAACGACCGCGTGTAGACTCCCGCTCGGTTCCTCGCCTTGAGTTCCATTCCAGAGCTGAGGTGGAAAGAGAGAAGACAGCGAACTTGGTAATGCGAAAGTGGAGCAGGAGCCGAGAAAAGGGCTCGCTCACACGAGCAACAGGGCCGCAGGTGCCAGCGCCAGACGCGAATGAGGACAACGACGAGGCAAATGGTCTTTCCGAGTGTCTCGCAGACCTGGATGCCCCCAACAGGGAGCGCGAAACCTTGGAATCGTTCGTCCGGTCTTGACATTGTGTGTTTTTCCATGTGACACTGACAGATCATTGGTGCGCAATGCTCAGATTGGTGACAGCGATCCGTGTTGGGGATAACGATGCGATCCGAGATCTGCTCGCATCGAATCTCGTGCAGCCTTCTCTCTGCCGGACGGATCCGCCTCCGACTGAGCGTCCAGAGGTATCCGTCGAAGGTGTTCGCGATGGATGGAGTATGCTGTTCTACCCCATCGTGCACGGCAACATCACCGCGCTCAGGTTGCTTCTCGACTGGAAGCCGGGTCTGATCACACAACTTAGCGTGGTACGGACCACGATTTTTGCTTGGACACTATTTTGATCTTCCAGTCTCACATGGAGAACCTTGTAGGGAGGCTACACCGCGCTGCATGATGCCTGCCTGGCCAAGCACCGTGGTGTCGAATCGGCGTCGTTTCTGCTGGACCGAGGCGTTGACATCAATGCGGACGCAGAAGTACGTGACTGTGAACTGACGTAGCAGTGATTGAAGTGTGCTGACACCAAGTTTGGTGTACTAGGGAGGGATCACGGCCCTGCATCTCGCTGTTGAGACCAAAAACGATGCTGTCGTGTCGCTGCTGGTGCAACGAGGAGCGAATATCGTGGCCACCAATGCGGTACGTGAGGTGTTCAGGCTGCTGTCCCTGGACTTTGCTTGCTAAGCATCTTCACGATCTCATAGAGCCAGCAGACACCGCTCCACACGGCGGCACTTTACAACAACAGCTTTGCAGCCAAACTTCTGCTGGACACAGGAGCGAACGTGAACGCGCGTGACGCGAGCGCAGAGACGCCGCTGCATATTGCGTCCGCTGTGAACGGACTCGAAAGCGTCGCTATCCTCTTGGATAGGAAGCCACTCGTGAACGCGCGATCCGATGTACGCTCTTCGCTGTGGCCGCTTCTTTTCCTAGACTATTCTGACGACCACACTATGCGTAGGACGGCACGACGGCTATCGCTCTAGTGAGCGAGCGATCGAGAGTTCGTTCCAACGCTGCAGCAATCACCAAGCTGCTGCTGAACCACGATGCGTCCGTCTCCATCACAGATTCGGTGAGAAATAGTGGCTGTCTCCAGTATCCAATCAATATTGGAACTCACCAGACACGATGGCGTGCAGAATGGCCAAGCGGCACTCCATCACGCGACTGCACACGATATGCGAGAGCGGGTGGAGCTGCTTATCAACCACAAAGCGTCCACCACAGTCGCAGACAACGTGAGTCATACATACAGGCGACCAACTCACGAGAAGAACGATGACTCAAGACTGGCTGTGTTTGTGGTAGGACGGCAACACTTTGCTCCACACTGCAGCCGCCAACAATTCAGTCGATGTCGCGAAGGCGTTGATTGAAGCGGGCGTGGGTGTCGACATTAAACGCATCGTAAGTGTATCTTGTCGGTACTGGTAGCGACGAATACACCTGACAGAGGATGTTCGGTGCAATAGGATGGACAGACGGCTCTGCATTTGGCTGTCATGGAGAACGCTGTCGGAGTCGCGAAGTTGCTGCTTGATGCCGGCGCTGACCGTGAAGCACTGACCGAAGTGAGTTTCCCTCTCCCTGTGCTGCCTCGCCATGGCAAAGCGTTGGAAACTGACTCTGGACTTCGCGTAGGATGGCTCCACCGCGTTGTGGATCGCGCAACTCGCCTACAACTCGAGCCCTCGGCGCTTTGGCGAATTGCGTCGTTTGTTGATCGAGAGTGGCGCATCACTAGCGTTTCGCGACTCGGTACGTTGCTGTGTGAGTCCCAAACGCGTCGGCTAACCAGAGACTGACCTCGACGATACAATAGCAGGGCCACAACATGCTCCACATGTGTGTGAGATACAGCGACGATTCCGATCCCGAGCTGTTTTACAACGACGCCCACGACTTGATCGTGCGTGGCGCCCCACCGCCATCGCGCGTTGGTCCACTAGCTATCGGGAGTCTCGAAATCGCCGACAAGACAGTCTTGGAGAGCCGTCTCACCCTCGCTGAAGAGTGGATCAAAGAGCGGTCGTTGGGTAGAGCACTCACCGACGTGCCCATCGAAGTGTTCATGAGTGGCGCGATGGATATTCGGTCTTTCTTCAAGGCGATTCGCACGGGCGCGAAGGCCACGTACCGAAAGAAACTCTGCATCCTGGGGCCGAGTATGTGGGGGAAGACCTCGCTGATCAAGAGTCTCACATCCAACAAGTCATCGCGGCAGACAGAAGCCGACCGGACCATCGGCATCGACTTGTCCTCGTGGTCGTTCCGATCAGAGGTATCGGGGTACGAGTACGACGTCTCTGTGTGGGACTTTGCCGGCCAAGACGAGTACCAGACCACGCACACACTGTTCTACTCGAGACGGACCATGTACTTGATTTGTGTGGATATGAAGGCGTATTTTGACGAGCTAAAGGACAATGGAATCAAGACGGCTGGTGACAGGAACGCAAAGATGGATGCGTTTGTTGAGACCCACATCTACAGCCGCGTGCGTGCGATCTGTGCCCATGAGCCTGAATCCGAGTTCGTGCTGGTCGGTACCAAGCGCGATCTCATCAAAAGAGTCCGAGACGTCAAGTTTATCACCAAGGACGTGCAGAAGCGAGTCCGTGACAAGGTAGAAGCGTCGGCGCAGCTCATCAAGAGCGCACGCGCGGATCAACAAAGAGAGGAGATTGAAGGCGGCGTGTCGATGGGAGATCAAAGAGATATCCCGGAAACCAACTTCCTCACGTCGGATCTGCTCGTGATGAGCAGCGCCAACATGCGTGGCGCGCAAGATGTTCGTGCAAGGCTGGAAGAGCTGATTGTGCAGGCCAATTCGAGTTTCCTGATGCCAGAGTCTTATGCTATGGTGGCACACTTTCTCAAGACACGAGTCGCAGCGGCGATGGCGAAGGGTGTCAGTGAGAGAACTCGGATCGCGAGTCTCTTCGCGTCACTACAGACAATCCATAATGCGATCACGAGTGAGCCAACACTGTACGAAGTGGAGACGAGCGACGTGGTCGCGATCCTGCGTGTGCTCCACTGTGTCGGCGACATTCTGTGGTTTGAACACGCAGGCGACGTGTTAGCACGCACACTCTTCCTGAGCCCGGACTTTGTGATCGACTTCGTCCGCAAGGTCGTGAACCACGAACTCGCGAATGTTACAGAGACGATGGCCGCAGAGATGGACGAAGAGCAGCTCCAACTGCGGCTCGACGTACGCAACGAAGGTCTCGTGGCCCACAAACTGATCGCCACGCTTGAGCTATGGCGAAATCTCGACAGCGAAGAGATCACGCTACTGATCAAGCAGCTTCTGTTCCATTTCAAGCTCGCGTACCCAGAAGGTATCGATGGCATGCGTTGGGACTCGGACCTGATCTTCCCAGCCTACTGGAAAATGCGCAAGACCCAGCCTCTTCCGACGGGTGACAAGAAGCTCGACGCGGCATTCCCTCATCGTGTGTGCTGGGAGTACGCGTTCCAGCCACATTTGCCTGAAGCGCTGTTTGAAAAGCTCATCGTGAGCATGTACTCGTTGCATTTTTCCAGCGAGCGCATCGTCTCCGGCTCTTGCTTTGAGACCTCGCGCGGCACGGACTACTGGACACGCGTGCTTCTCTCCTCTACGACTAAGACGCTCCGACTCGAGGCGGCTGCAAGTACGTTATCCTCTGCGTGGGATGTTTTTGTGTGGGATGCCAAGAACCTTGAGAAGCTGCTCGACGCGTACCCTGGCGTGTGTGTTCGTCGCGTCGCAATCTCCAAGAAGGAGAAAGGAGACACTAATAGGGCGAAAAGACTCGGCATCGAGAAGCTCATCCGCGAGCGGCAAACCCAAAACGCCACGGGCTTTATGAACACTTCGTCCGAGGAGGACGACTTGCTGCCACCAAAGATCGAGTGGTACACGCAGAAGCAGTGGCGTGAAGAGCCCAGCGACCAGTCCACACCAGCCTTTTCGGCGAATGCTCGCGTTCACCCGAAAGCTGTGGCCTCTTCTGGGCTTGGTGATATTCTACAAAGTCTCGAGAAGGTTCGTGACTCAATGAACAACTTTGGCAAGAAGCAGGCCGAGTTCAGCGCCAAGCAGGACAAATTGGGCAAGATCCAGATCAATTTGGCGGCGGGTGCCGACAATCGCGCTCTGTTTCCAGCCTTGTGGACACTCGAGTATCACGGGGAAAAACTCGGTCTGGATGTGTATGAGTTACAGCTACGCAGCCAGTTATCGGGTGAGTGCTTCCATGCGCCTATCAAGATTAGAGTCCTGGGTCAGATCTTCGCAACGTATGGCGTCGCCATCAACGTAAGTAGTCCAGGGAAGGTGATCCTCAGTGGCTTCTGATCCCATGGAGTGTGCCTTGATCGTAGGTTGGGCTCTCGCTGTTTGCTGCCATTGTTCCGGATATGTTTGGCAAAGCCGTGCTCGAGCACATCGTCAACGGTATGGTTTCAACCCCTTTGACCTCGTATGAAGCGGCATAGATGGTCTGACAGCAGGGCGTTTCTGTGTGTTGGCGCGAAAGACCAAGTGAGCAAGTCCATGGCTGTGCACAGCCATGTGCAGGTACTGAAGCTGAAGGCGAGCGACAAGATGGACACAGCCACAAGCCGCAAGCTCACGCCGGACCAAACTACAGCGATGCTGCGCGACTTGCTCAAACAGTGCGAGCCGCCAGTGGACCCGACCGTCGACAAGTTCATTATGTCCCAGATCTCCAAGCTCGAGTGCGGCATCCGCGACAACGGTGAGTACATTTGGGCGTCACAGAGTGAGCTAGAGGCCCGAGCACATGAGATCCAGTTGAAGAACCGACACCTCGATGCCAGCGAACATCCATCTAAAGCACAGTCTCCAGACAAGACACTACAGCCACTGAATGTGAACGAGGCCTTGGGACCATCCGCATCCGATGGTACGAGCACGATCCTGACGATTGGAACTGCTCAGCGTCTCGCTTCGACACGGTCGCTGGGCACGCAGAGTCCGTACTGCAAGTGGCAGCTTCAGAATATCCATGGTCGCACTCTCGCCAGTGGCAAGACGCCCAAGCATATTGGAGGTGGAGGCCACGCGAGCTGGCCGGACCAACGCTTTGAGATTTGCTGTGGGAAGACTGAGCTGAAAGGCTCGACGTTAGTCTTCCGCATCAAAACGACGACGTTCCTGAGTGCCATGACGTGAGTTTGTTGCTACTGACTTCGAGGTATGAGTGGTGGCTCTGACACAGGCGTTATTTGTAGGGAGACGATTGCGACAGGCGTCTTCGTCCTTTCAGTTCACGAAGTCGAGCGTCTCGCGAAGACGCCTGGACTGGCACATGAGTTCAGCGTCCCGCTTACTTCGAACAAGGGCTCCGCAACCGGCGAGTTGGGCTTCCTGCTTCAATTCTAGCTAGCACCACCGATCCCTTGCGGACTGTGTCTGTATTAGCAGCGTGTATTTCGATGCCAGCCATTGATAGTAGGCTTCCTCATCAATCACCACAACGAATATCACCTCGCTCATTCGACTCATTGCAATACAGCACACGCTGCTGCCACTCCTCCCCACGGAACTCGTTTTCCATCTTGGCCATGACCGTGGCTGCTAGGCAGTTGCCGAACACGTTGACGAAAGCCCGCGCCACATCGATGAACCAGTCGACCCCCAAGACGAGTGTCAGTGGCCACGACGGAATATCGAAAAGCGACAGCGTCGAGGCCAGGACGACGATGCTACCTGACCGCACGGCGCTGACTCCCTTCGAAGAGACCATGAGCATGAGCACCATGGCTATCTGCTCGCCTATGGACTGCTGTACGCCTGCGGCCTGTGCACAAAAGACCGACGCCAGAGACAAGTAGAGCGTGGAGCCGTCAGCGTTCAGCGAGTAGCCGAATGGCACGACGAACGCTGACATCCGCGGCGAGACACCGTACGCGTTGAGGGCTTCGATGGCTTTTGGCAGAGCGACATCAGGCATAGCGGTCGTGTACGCGATGATGAGCGGCACTCGTATCGCCACGAGGAACTCGATCGGCTGGATTTTGAAGAAGAACATGATCGGCAGGGAGACGACGAGGACGAATACGACGAGAGTTCCATACACGGTCATCACGAACGTGCCCATGCTGGTCACAACGGAAAAGCCGTTTGTCGCGACAGCGGCGGCGACGGCGAAAAATATTCCCACTGGCGCAGACCACAACACAATGTCGATCATCTCGAAGGTCATGCCAACCACGGCGCGCGACAGCCCAATGATCTGCTGCTTGTGTCTTGAGTCGGGGAGCATGGCGGTCGACACTCCAACGAGAATGGCGGCCACTAGCACTTGCAGGACTGGGAAAGAGCCGGAGCCCCCCATCATTTCACCCCAGGCCTTGGGCGCGAGGACGTTAACCCACGATGCGAGCGTGAGAGTGGTTGTAGTGGGCGCAGTGGAGTGCTTGGTGTCCCGACGACTGGACTCGCCTGGCTTGATGAGGTTGGCCGAGATGAGACCGAGAGCCAGCGCCAGTGTCGTGACGATCTCGAAGTACACAAACGACTTGAGGGCGAGTCGACCGAGTTGCCGCAGAGCGCTGCGACCATCGGCGATGACGACGACGATCAAGGAAAACACCACCGGCAAGACGGTGAACTGCATGGGCCGCAGAAAGAGCTGCGCCATCGGAGCCGCGTCATGCGAGAACTGTGGGGCGGCATGGCCGACCACTGCGCCAGCCACGGCTGCGATCACGAGCCAAAACGTCATGGACGTCCAGACCGCGCGTGCAAGCGGCTTCTTTGACGGGGACTCCATGGCTGTGGACTGTGTCCGATTATTGACAAGCGAGGTGCTGCACGCAGAGCCTTGGTGGTGACTCACAACTGAGATCCTGAAAACCTTCATGCATGTGATTACTGATTAAATACTAATGTAAATATGTCTACATACGTAATTACAGGAAAAAGAACTAATTATTGGGGACATCCCCCATCTGCCCCAATTAGTCTGAGGCATATTTCGAGCCAATTGAAAAAGGCGAGTACTACAACCCAGGTTTTCAGATGGCAAGAAAACAGGTATATCCAGAGTTCTAGCAGGGTTCACCGGATGTCAAGACTTTTGAGAAATCCTCTGGGTAATATTGAAATTTTGTGAAATATGTGGCGTTTTCTCGATGAGTGTGAAACGGGAAATTATCGAGGACGTGCGACGAGGTGGATATCTTTCGGAGAGCATTCAAAAATGAATTGCTCGCCAATTCATCAGTTGAAGCAACTCGAATTGCGACTGTTGTGTGGCCCTTGAACGCAGAAGTCCTACTCATCCGATGATGAGGAGGAGACGTGGCTATTCGATGCGGACGGTGACGCGACCCCACATCCTCCGGTTAGTCGCCGGCGGCGTTCACCACTTGGTGCGGAACAGCGCCGCCTGGAGGGGGCCAGGTTGTTGCCAAATCTGGCGACGACCGAAGCCATCGATTTCCACCAGTTCATACTTCATATGACGGAACAACAAGCGTCGAATGTTTTGGTGCGGTGCGCAGCTTTTGGTGCTGCGCACGAACATCACAGAATGAATAGACAGATAGTATGAAGAGAACTTGCCCATTTGATATCTAGTTCCTCGTGGTACTTCACTACACGCGAGCCAGCTTCTCCGACTCCGCGCCCACCAGCTCGATCACGCAGCTACACTGCTCACCGAACTGCGCCTCTGCAGCTTGCGCTCTTAGTCGACACCAGCGTCGACACTTGGGCCAACATCGACACATTCTCCGTCGCCAGAGCCGACAGCGCGGCCTCCTGGCGCTTGCGACGCACACGCAGCGACGACACTTCTTCGGCCGGTCCACACACGCTCTTCCAGCAGAGCCTTCTCGCACACAAGATGGCTCATACTCGCCGGCAACCGCCGTCACAGACTATTGCTTCGACTCTACGCCCACGAGTTTCTCGCGCAGCGACACCGAGCCGCTCACACCGGACGTCGCACCCTCCCGCTACTAATGTCAGATATGCTGACATTAATTAATTAGGGAATGGTTTAGGAGGAAAGTCGCATCATTTAATGGGAACGGCGGGAATACCTGTTTTTCAGTATTTCCTCTGACGCGAGGAACACCTCCCAACAGCCCATTCAGAGCAAAGCACACACTCCCCGCAGGAGTCATAGTGCCGCCGTCGTTTTAAGATGGTGATTGGGTGGTGCGCGAAGCGTGTTGAGCATTTTCGCGATGTCGTGAGGATATAGCCCCACCACTCACCAAATCTATCTTTCACACCGACATGGCCCATACACAACATCTAATGACTTATGGTTCGATTGAAGGCCCTGGCGACTTGCCAGTCGGGGCTGGTTGTAACTGTAAATTAAGGTTTAACCCCTCCACTACCACACGTTGTATCATCCAACATGTGCTGACATGTTGTATCATACAACATGTGAAATCCATACAAATCGAAAAGTTGACTGGAGCATACTTTGTTGAAGTTTTCGGGGTTTTGAAGCTCACCGTCTTTTCTGAACAGGTGCTCCGTCGCTTCCCTGATCCAACTGTCCCATTGCACAAGAGCAGAGGCCTACTGTGGAGTTCAAGGAAGTCGTGTGACATCATTTGGTCTGTGTCGCCTCCCAGCCCACCGGCGCCTCCACTCATTCTCGAATTGGCGCCGGCACACACAAGTCGAAGAAACATGAGCCGACGCTCTCAAGGTAGGATGGAAATCTAGCGTTTGTTTATGAAGCCTTCTGGTTGACTCTGTGTTCTGTAGCAACTCAAGCGCAGGGACCCCTCACGCGAAGAACTCGTCGCCGCCTTCCGTGAAGGATGGCCGCGAATGCGCGCCGCTGGTTGGTCTGTGGTGAAAGGTCGTGGCCTCGAGGCTTCGCACCGTACGTGCGCGCGGGCGCTTCCGTTGACGGTGGTGTCGCCGGTGTCGACTTCTTCCCCGGCGACGACGCGTTTGCGCTTTGGGGGCTCAGTGAGGGCTCCAGCATGCATGCTGGAGAGCCAGAGCCGCCGCTTCCAGTCGCACAGGGAGAACCACATATTCGTGACTTGGCATCATCGCCGCCGCAAGCATCCTCGACGCGAGAAACGGCGACTTCGCGTCCCCTGAGCCGTCCACTGCTACTGCGGTCGCGCCTTCTGCAGCCATGTCGGCTCAGACGGCCCCGCAGTCCACTACTGTCGCGCCAGTGCCGACGCCAGCTACCACTCTGGCTCCAACGCCTTAGCGTGCTCGGCGGGATCGTCCAAGTCCGTCCTCGATAGCTGCTGACCGGCCGCGACGAACTCGGTCGTCCCAGCGCCGGTACCTCGAGCGCTCGGAGTCACCGGGCAGCGCCGCCCCATACGACTCGTTCGAGACGGAGCTTGCTATCCGAGAGAGCGTTCGTGCCATCGAGAGCGAATCCGACGCTACAGCGTCTCCCTCTCGTCGCCGACGTGTCGCTGCAAGACGTTCACCCGCCGCAGCCAGTCTGTGGAGGCTTCTTCCGTCCCCCTCGGCCAGCCTGAGCCGCTGTCGCCGCCACCAGAGTCGACCCAGCAAGCCGTTGATCGACTGTTCGGCTCGCCGGTACCCGACGAGTCACCCATCGGCTCCCCGGTTCATGGCGAGACGGCCACGGGTGACTCTCAAGCTCTCGACGGCTCCTCGCAACTGTCTGTCCGGACGCCTCGGCCGCCGCCGCCGCGACGATGAGGACGACGACGACGACGAGAGCCCGTTTGAGGAGATCGAGGAGGTCGAAGAAGCCGAGGCGGTTGAGGACGAGGCCGACTACGCCAGCGACGTGCCCCACCGCGGCTCCCCAAGCGCGAATGGCAGCGCGAATGGCAGCGAGGATGAGGCGCCAGCGACACGCGCGGACGGAAGACTTGACCTCGACGACGTCAACAAGATCGAGCGAATTGACGAGCTCGACGAGTTCGACAGCGAGGCGGATGAGGACGAGGCGATCTTCGAGGAGGATCTTGAGCGCGTCGATCAGTTATCGCGAGCGGATGAGGCCAGTGATTCCGAGGAATACCCCGACGATCTCTTCGACGAACCCATCGGTGGAGCGGTGCGCCTCGCGAGCGGCGACGTCGACTCTGCGGCGCTGAAGCAAATGCGCTGGGGCCCAGTGACCGACACGTTCGAGAGTGCAGAGGCCGTCACGGACTTAGAGAATGTCACTCTCTCGCTTGGAGGAGATCTACGAGAGTGCTGAGCTCTTCTTCGCCTTCTTCCCCAAGGCGCTTCTCAAGACGATCGTCACAAAGAGCAACCGGAACGAGCGGCAGACGCGAGGGCAGCGTGTCGCGGCCAAGATCGCTCACCAACGCCGACGCCACACCCAGGACTCGACTGTGATCGTGGAGGACGCCACACTCATCCGCCAGCAGATGAAGATGACGCCGGCGATCAAAGCGTGGGAGATCGGGCGCGTCATGGGTCTGCTGATCGCAAATGTGCTCTGTACGCACCACACGGGCATACATCACCACTGGTCGCGCTCAGGTCGTGGTGCCGTGCCGAGTGGGGCATTCTGGCAGACGATGGCTCGGAACCGCTTCACGCACATCCTGCGCTTCCTTCACTTTACGGACAACAAGAACCGTGACCAGACCGCGGACAAAGCTATGGAGATCCGGCCTGTCGTGAGCGTGTTGCAAGAGCGTTTCCGGAGCCTCTGGGACCTGACGTCGACACTGTCGTTTGACGAGGGTGTGCTGCCATCGACTTCGCGGATGAACACGACGCGCATGTACATGCCGGACAAGCCTCATCAGTGGGCACCAAACCTTTTATGACATGCGATGCCGAGACTAGCTACTGCTTCCGGTACGTCAGAAGCTACATGTTGTATCATACAGCATACGAGTTGCTGTGGTGAAGCATACTGTGGATACAGGATGGCTAACGTGTGGGTATGATGTGTTGATGTGACAGCTTCGAGATCTACATGGGGAAGAAGCAGCACAACCAGGAGCTTCCCTCACTCGACAATCGGACCGGCCCCGCTGCAGTAGTCCGGAACCTCCGCAAAGTCATCACCGAGGATAACATGGAGAGCGGCTTTCGGGTGGTGACCATCGACCGGTACTACACCGGCGTCCCCCTTCTCATGCAGCTCCTCTCCATGCGCGTCTACACCGTGGGGACCATCATGACGAACCGCCTCGGATACTGCAAGGACGTCATCAACAAGGAGAAGCGCCGCACGAAGACCTCTCTGCCTCGCGGCTCGTTCAAGATGTCGCGGTCGTTCGACGTGCCGAGTATGGTGGCTCTCAGCTGGCTGGACAACAAGGCCGTGCACTTCCTGAGCACCGGTGTGGGGGGCTTCCGCTCCACCGTATCCCGCCGCATGCGCTCTGGGGCTGTTGAGTTCGTGTCGTGTCCCAAGATGGTGAGCGATTATCACGCCAACATGGGCGGTGTCGACCGCCACGACCAATACCGCCTCCAGCGCTACGCCTTGCAGACTACCTACCGCATGCAGAAGTACTACTCTCTGTTCATGGGCTGGTGGATCTCGCGCTGGTGAACGCATACGTCACGTGCGCCAAGAATGCCGGTACGACGCCGATGACTCGAGCGGCGTTCATGACGATGCTGCACGAGCAGCTGATCAAGCAGACCGTGAACGACTTCACCGCCGAAGACCAAGGGACGCCAACAACGCACGGCCATGGAGCGCGCCACGCGATCCGCCAGAACGACGACAACCGCGCCTCCGGCAACCAGCGAATGCGCCGCCGCAATGCGTGCAAGGTCTGCTCGGTGAAGTTCCGGAAGCGAGGCCAGAAGTCGAACGAGACAAGCTGGTTCTACGTCCAGTGCTCGGAAGACTACAAGCGCTCGTGGCTCTGCAACACGATCCGGGCGAGCCAGGGAAACACCAAGACGTGCTTCGACATCTGGCATCAGGACTGGCGATGCCGGGTGCC
>JAADVL010000853.1:0-13637 GCA_023334995.1 Pythium sukuiense | reverse complement strand
TTCGATCTTTTGAGCAAATGTTCTATTTTTGGACCCTCTCTCTCTCGTCGACCCAACACAGCAGAAGGACTTATCTCGATATTTGGCTGCTTTGTCGATAGCAACGAGTGTGCTTTCCAAAATTTCGGGAAATCCAGCTTGCCTTTCTCTTCGTTCAGATCGCACCTTGAGACACGTTCTGTTTTTGTACCGCTCCAGCCAATCAGCACACTTCATTTAAGGTTGGGGCAGGTCAGGAATAAGACCATGTGGGGATCCCAGCCAAGTCCAATTAGGAAGTCCAAACAGGAGGACAAAACCTGCGAAAGGGACAATACCTTCCAATACCGTAGCTCCATTCTCTTAGTCGAGCATTTGGGATAGATACTCACCGATTTGACCGAGACTTATTCCGATATTACATAAATGGGCATCTGCGTTGTCATCATGTTAGCTGTCCGCATTGGGGCACCACCAGAACGCTGATGACCGCCTCATCCTCCACCGGACCATCCGTGGCCGCCACGCCCGCAGCTCCAGGCGCGCTCACCTGCCAGAAAGACTCGTCGCTGCGTGAGCTCTCGACCCGCGTACACGCGATCTCGCCGCTCGCGGAACCCGTCGGCTGCTTCGAAGTGGAGCTGGAAGACACGGTGCTCTTCCCGGAGGGCGGCGGCCAGCCATGGGACACGGGCCGCCTCAACGGCTCCGTCGTGGTGGACCGCGTGTACGCCAAGGACGGCCGCTGCTTGCACCGCGTGGTGACGGTGGACGGCGTGGCGCCGCTTGCAGTGGGCGACGCCGTGCGCGTCACCGTCGACTGGGACCGCCGCTTGGACCACATGCAGCAGCACTCAGGCCAGCACCTGCTGAGCGCCGTGTGCGAGAAGTTCGGCTACGACACGACCACGTGGTCCATGGGCGAGGAGCGCTGCAACATTGAGCTCGTGCCCTTCGCGTGGAACAAGACCAAGGACAAGGTCGTGCCACCGGCCGTCTTGCAGCAGATCGAGGCCGAGGTGAACGACGCCATCGTCAGCGGCAAGTCCATGCTGCCCAAGTTTGTGAGTCAGGGCGAGCCCGAGTGGGAGCAGATCGCCAGCAAGTTCGCCGAGGGCGAGCGTCCGGCCGCTCTACGCGTGGTTGTCATCGATGGCATTGATGCCAACCCGTGCTGTGGCACCCACGTCCAGAGCCTCGCGCACTTGCAGTCGCTGCGCCTGCTCAACACCGAGTCTGCGCGTGGTGCCACACGCGTGTGGTTCGTCGTGGGCAACCGTGTGAGCCGCGAGTTCGCGCGGATGTTCCAGCGCGAGCAGCAGCTCACCAAGCTGCTGAGCTGCGGGCCGGACGAGCACGTCGCGCGTGTCGATAAGCTCCAACAAACGCAGCGCGCGGCGCTGAAGGACGTCAAGGCGCTGCAAAAGGAAGTCGCGGTCGCCGTGGCTGCAGAGCTTCTGGTCAAGAGAGACGCTGAGCAACTGCGCGTCGTTCATTGCCACCGCAGCGACGCTGACTTGCCGTTCTTGCAGAATGTGCTGACGAACTTGGGCGACGCCAAGCAGTCCACGGTGTTCGTGCTGTCGGCTGGTGACGCGAAGGGAGAAGGAATCTTCGTGCTGGCTGGGCCTCCAGTGCTGATCACGGCGCACGCCAAGAGCGTGATCGAGGTGATCGATGGCATGGGTGGCGGTGGCAAGGGTGGCGTGCTCCAGGGCAAGGCCAAGAACCTGAGCAAGATCGGAGACCTCGTCGCGCGTCTGACCGAGCTGCAGCTTCAGTAGAAATGATGCAACGTCCGATAGCGCTGAGTGGATTAGTAGATCTGTATTTGCGCTCAGTGAGTTAATGCATTCATAGTTTGTGGAACAACGTGTCGAGTCAGTATTGACAGCCTTCTCACAGGCTGCGGTAGCCGCTGCGTCGGAAGTTGCGCATGCGCAGCACGGCGTTGACGATACCAAACACCAAACCGAGGCCAAGCATGGCACTGAGCACGATCAAGTACGCGCTGTCCCACTTGTCGGCTGGCTCGGCCGTGGTGGCGTCGGGCTCACTCGAGACCAAATGCGCGGTCTGGGGCGCGGCGTCCTTGTAGTTACAAATCTCTTGCCAGGTTCCCGTGCGCGCAACGTGGCTCTTGATGATCTGCGCGAACTCTTCCAGGGGACACTCAGCCGACGAGCACTTGGTCAGCGTGACCTGCTCGCGCTTTGTGTTGGGGGACCAGACGTACGTTTCGACGAAGTAGCTCTCGGCGCTGTCACCATTCTTGCGGGCGTGGAGCTCAAAGAACATGGTGGTGGCCGGGTGCAGCGACGTTGCGTTCAGCGCCTTCGGGAGACCCTCAAAGTTAAAGTCCCAGCCCAGCATCTTGCCCATACCGTGCAGCAACTCACGGTGGCCGTGGTACGAAAAGTACCGATAGTCCTTTGTGGATGGCGACTGTGGATTGGCAGCGTCGAACAAGTTCTTCAGCAGCAGATCTGGGAAGCCTCCGTTCCAGTACGTGATGGTGCGGTCCGTGCTGTAGTAGCGCTCCATGAGGTTGGTGAACGCCAACGTCTCCAGCTCGGTGCTCACCTCTGGTGTAAGGCCGGCCAGCGGCTGGAGGTTCTGCTGACGGTCGAAGATGAACATGTCGGCAATATCCTTGACAGCCAACACGCTATCTTCGCCTCCGGGCATCGTCGATACCTTGTCGAGGTCCACGTTGCAGATCTCGCTGACCTTGTCCAGCGTGGATTTGTACTGCGTAAGCAGCTCCGGCACGCGCGTCTTGGCGTACGCCTGCATATCAGCACCCAGGACTGCGCCGCATGGGCCCTTGGGGGCGGCGAACTCGTGCTCGTTCTTGAGCAATTGCATGGTCACCGGCACTGGCTCGCGCGGGAAGCCCGACGGACCCGTGCCGTCCGGGTAGAGTCCGTACCCCAGCGCCGTGGCGCTTTGCGAGCAGCGCGTGGCCGCATCCGAGCGAAAGTACGACTCAAAGTGGGCGTGCTTATCGCCATTCAGCGTCGGCGACAGGAACTTATTTTCCTCGACGTATACTTGACGCACGTGCTTGCCGACCGCGAGCATCTGCTCCATGCCGAACTCGGTGAGCTCTTCGAGCGGCACGTGGTACGCGTCCATGTTTTTGATGTTGGTGGGGCAGATGCGAGCCACGACGCCGTTGGGCGCGCGGCTGCCGTGGCGGGAGAGCGTCACGAGGCGACGCAGCTTGCTGTCGGCGGCGGCGTCGGCCATGGAGCTGGTCGCGACGAGCGTGGCGACCACGGCGAGCGAGAACTGGCGCAGACTCCACATTTCAGCTGATAGAGAACACGAAGAGAGAGGGAATGCCTGGCGGAAGATGGCGGCTGCGTGGCAAGCAGGTGTGGTGTCCGGAGAGGAGAAGAGGCGGAACTGGTGGGTGGCAGGCGGTTGGCGTCGCGCCGATTCGCGAATGAGACAACTGCTCACCATCACAGAATCATAACGGGCGACCGAAGTGGCCCACGAGATAGAACATAAATCAGTACTCAGGGGCACTCTCCGCCACCGAATCGTAGACTAAAATTAGTCTGCTGCCACCAAACTCAAATCACAGATCGTGTTTGGAGAGAAGTTGAAGCTGGCACTATTGACAGCTCCATTCATTTTAGTGACTTCCTACATGTGGACTTTCTCGATGGCAGCGGTGGTGAACTCGACGCGGCGCGCCAGTACTTCACGCACCTGCGCGGGCGACAGAGCCCAGTCGGCGCCGCCGCGACTGCGCCGTCCATAGAAGTCAAGCACATCGACGGGCGTGTCCACGCTCAGCACCATTGCGATCTGCGTGAGCAGGGCAAAGCGCGCGCGGCAGTCGCCGCTCTCGTTGAAGAAGCCGCTGATCACGCGCAGATCCTTGTCAAATTGCAGCGCTCCCAGGGCCGTGAAGCGCACGTTCTGGTGGCGGCCGTGAAACCAGCGCTCCAACAGCTCAGCTGTCGCGCCTGCGAGTGTCTCCACGAGGCTCGCGAAGTTGGCGGGCGAGAGGCTCGGCTTGAACGCCGCCACGACCTCGCGCATCGCCACAACGAACTGGTGCGCGAATGGATCGTTGGCCTCGTTGAACGTGAACATTTGGTCTGTGAGCTCGTACGTGACGGCTCGTTTGGCATTCGTCGACAGCAGCGGAGCTAGACTGGCTGTCAGTTTCGGCTCGAGCACCTTGCATAGTTTCTTGCGTGAGGCCACGAGCAACTGTTTCAGCTCTGCAGCGGCGTCGTCGAGAGCATTCAGACATGTCTGCAAGTGCGATGGCACGTCATCGAAATCCTCACGTAGCTCCCCTTCGATCTCAGCTTTAAGCTGCGAGATGTAATCACCCGTCGCTTCGAGTGAGTTCATGACCACGTCCGGACCGAGTTCCTTGCGCACTTCTGGCACGTTGGACGCGGCTCCGCCCAGCCCGCCGACGGCACTGAGACTAGCACCCATGCTTCCTGGTCCGCCCCCACTCGTACCAATTTGGATCTTACTGAGCTTGGCGAGCTGTTGCTGCATCTGGTCCCGCAGTTGGTTGGACGCTGCAAACAGTCCACTCTCCTGGTCGAAGCGAGTCACGTGGGCCGCCATGTTACGGATACGCGACCGCATCGTGTCGCCCAGCGCGTCGCGTAGCACCGTGTTGATCATGTTGAGTACACCAGCCGCGCAGTCTGCGTGGCCAGTGGCGAGACCGCGAAGGCCCGAGTTGCGCGCCACGTAGAAGATCTCATCGATCGCCGATGAGATCGGGAAGGTGGTAATCTCCGCCTTGGTGGAGTCCGCGGCACGATGAGAACCCGACGACGGATGAGACGCACCAGAAGCCGATGCGACCACACTCGAATACCGCAGCTCCTCCCATTGAAACGCCTTTCGCGCTGCCTTGTCGAGCAGATCATTTTCGAAGAAGCAGTAGTAGCCAGCGAGCTCTTGCACTGTCTTGCCTAGTTCGCTCTCGTGAATAGAAGGCAATACAGCACTCTTTACGATTGCCGATTCGGCCTCTCCATCTTGCTCTTCAACACGAGACCGCATGAAGCGCTCGAATGTCTGTGTGTGTTGAATAACGAGAGCCACTTCATTCAGCTGCTCGTTCAGCATGGCGATGGCGTCCTCTGCGCCACTTGCGGTCGCCGCCTTGGACGCACTGGCACCACTGCCAGCAGCGTTTCCGCCTGGACTCAGCGTGTGGATCGGTGGGTTATCCACACGGTTGTTGATCTCACTGATGCGGTCGTGAAATTTGCGCTGCACCATGTACGACGTCAACGTCGCCGCCGCCGCCTTTTCGCCGATCGCGTAGATGGCACCGATGAGTCGGTTCAAGCCATTTACACGCGCAAAGCACTGGCCAGCGAGTTGGTCGTACTCCTGCGCGACTGCCGCAATCTGGTTGAAGATGGTCGTGAGGTGGTCCATGAGCTCCTTTGTGCTGTACGAGCCCTTGACCATCGGCGACAGCAGTTCCTCTAGTGACAACGCGATGTGATCCAGGAACAATGAGAAGCCTCGCTCTTCATAGTCAAGACCCACGATCTGGAATAACGGCGCATACAGTTGGACCTGCGCACGGTCGCTGGCGCGAAGCCCCTCGTCGAAGGAGCTCTCGATGATGCCCTTGAGGTCGCTCTCGATCGTATCCACGCGCAGCTTGTCGGCCACGTCCAGCGGCATGATCTGCTCGATCTCCTTGAGTAGTTTGAGGAACTTGGCAGCCTCCGGATAGTCGCGTATCTGCATGGCGCGGCGGATGCCAGCGAGAGCGTTCCGGACAGACAGCAACTGGCTCGACTGCGTGAGCGTGGCCGTGAGTCGCGACTGCAGAATGTCCAGGCGCCGCACCTCCTTGGTCATCTTGGCCGCGACTTCGTTCGCATTGGCGATCCGCTCCACGACGGCGCCTGTCTGCGCGCACAGCACCGTGACCTCGGGCGCCAGCGCGCGCAGCTCCCTCAGCGCCTTGAGTGACGACACTTTTTCCGGCGCCGCTGCGTCGCGGAGGAACTGCGTGTAGTCACACTGCTGCTCCTGCTGCTGCTCTCGTACGCGGGCGAGCTTCTCTAGAAGCTCTGCGTGGTCCTGCGCGCGGCTGCGGCGGCGAGGCGCCGCCCCCGAAGTTACGGCCGGTGACATGTTCGATTGTGAGTGAGCTTTTCGACACGAGGCCAAGATTTGAGCGAGGAAGTGATTAATAGCCAATCATACGTCGCCAAAACATATATAACCAATGAAATTTCTCCTGACCTCCATGCACTTGGCCCAATGGCAGAAGCGTTGACACGGGAAACCCATGGAAGGCGTGGAGCTATGCGCGCGCCTCTCGCGGCTTCTGCGCGCGAATGGCGCCGCTGCACCGTCGGCCGAAGAGATCTCAGCTACGCGCACTGAGCTGCGAGCTGTGCTGGAGGCAGTGGCCGCGTACTACAACGATGGCTCGCCCGCGGCCCCGACCGGCGTGGACGACATGCTGCTGATGGCGCTGCAACGACTGGTGCTCACGATGCTGCGTGACTACGATAGCAGCACGCAGGAGAAGGCCTTCTCGGCACTGCGACTGGTGCTGCTGCGCTGCCAGAGCCGCCTGCAGCCGGCGCGCGCGGTGGAGCTGCTGCAGGCGTGTGTGCTCTTTCTGCCGACGCCGTCGGCCGCGTCCCCCGCATCAACTGACGACCTTCAAACGCCCGAAGAGCTGCGTCTGCTGGTTGTCCAAGCCATGAACGCGCTGCTGTCGTCGCCGGTCGCTGCCAGCGCGGTGCAGCTCCTCACGCACTCGCAAGACCACGTGCACTTTCTCGCCTACGTCGTGTCGTGTCTGCTGCAGCTAGCCGAGCGCGAGCGTAACCGCGGCTTGTCCGCACTCGCCATCCGCGCGCTTTCGCTGCTGCTGGACTGTGTGGCGCCGTCACCGCTCGTTCTGCGGCAGTTCTTCCCAGGCGTCTCCGTGGGCATGTGGCGTACGATGAGTGCGCCGCTACAGTCATCGCGAGTCGTGGTCGCGGCACTCGAGTGTCTCTCCTTGATGATCAAGCGCTGCCTCGGCGACAAGCTCACTACCAGCGTCAGCAGCCAGCAATCAACAGAGCTGTACTCGTTAGAGCGGCTGCGTGAGCTGCAGCATTCTGCGACCGACACTGAAGCTGAATCGACTGCCGTCGACCCGTGGTTCGTCCAGGCTGCTGACAAGATCGACCTGCTGCTCTCGCAGCTATTCGCATCCCAGTCCATCGACCAGCAGACGTGGCGGGTGCGTCGAGCACTCGTTGATCTCTGCCGCACTGTCGTGCTAGAGTGTCGCTCGTCGCTCCGTGCATCATTCTTCCGCTCGTTTGAGGAGCTCATGGTGCTGCAGACACACGCCATTGCGGACATTGCAGAGGCAGCAAACGATGCGCTGAAGTCTCTGCAAGCCGAGCTACCACTGGAAGAGTGGCTGGCGCTGGAGCCACAGTTTGCTGAGCGTTTCCAGATGCAGCTGTCCACGCTCGCACTCAAATGCAGCACGGAACACGAGAGCGCGAGCATACACCTCATGGAGATTCTCATCGGTTATCTGCTGTTCCAGAAACAAGGCTTCCAAAGCGTACTGGACGACAACATGCCATCGATCTACAAAGCGCTCAGCCACGTCGTGGCGTTCGAGTCTTTGGATGTGGATCTGTTGCGCCACGAGCACCTCCAGCTTCGGACGACGGGGGATGACGACTCAGCCAAGCAGACGAAGAAACCTGTCGCGCTCCCGTACTTCCGCAAGCTATTCCGGCATTTCCACGATGAAATCGCTGTTGGCGTCGCGTTGCGACTGCTACGTGCGGTTGGTGCCGTCGCGACTCCTGCAGCAGTGGTGGACACGGCGTTTTCGCTTCTCCTCAGTACTGAAGAGGTCGATGTGGCGGCCGGGCGCGAATCCATTTTGGTTGTTCTGAACGAGACGTTGAGGGCTCACGTGGCAGACGGAGCTGAAGCCAGCGTTACGCAAGATAACCTTCACCTTGTCGGCCGTGTGCTCGATGACTTGCTGGCACTACCACTTTGGTCATCCACGAACAAACCTGACAAGAACTCAGTTGCGCTCATGGCGGAGTGTGTCGGTGTATGTGTGGATCTCGTGGACCAGGCATTCGAAGAGTTCCTGATCTACGCTCTGTATCCATTAGTTGAAAAGCTGGGCGATCACTCTGTTCAAGTCTCTCGTGCAGCTCTCACAACTCTTCAAAAGGTCGCGTTCCACTGCGGGTACGGTGGTGATCTCCACGCTTTGTTCAGCACCAACATGGACTACTTCGTGGACGCCTTGTGTTCGCGACTCGAGCACTTGGATGCCTATCCCCAGTCTCCGCTAGTCGTGGAAGCGTTGCTGCAACACGCGACCGTGGCGTCGCTTCCGCTGACGGACGAGATTACTCGCTCACTGCTCCGTGCTGTTGACACGTACCAAGACGAGCTCGAGACCACGACGACGCTGCTGCGGTCGCTTCAGCTTTTACTGCAGAGCTTCGCCAGCGAAACCAGCCGTGACAAACCTAAGCAAGACCAGTCACGCGAAGAGGAACCATCGCTACTTTCGCGCTTCCTTCTGGAGATGCGGGCGATGACGGATCCGCTTGATAACGAGACGCCAAACTCAAGCGATGACGAAGCTGCGGTATCGGGCAGGGAATTACCGAGCGCAAAAAGCGCTTTGCCCATTGAGTTCGGCGAGCGTCGCGAAGATGAGACGAGTGACGAGGAGAGAGACGAAGGCGAAGGGTCCAATGGTGATTTTGAAGACGAAGAAGCGCAGGCGCCACTGCCGTTCCAGGCGCAGACAATTGAAATCTTGGAGCGGTGCAGCTACTTCCTCGCCGACTCGGATCCGGCTTCGTGCTGCCTCGTGCTCGATACCATTGACCATGGCGTGCGGTATCTTGAGTCACGCCGCAAGGAGCTGCTACCACTCATCCATCGGCTGTGGCCGTCGATTTTGCACCGCCTAACCGTCACGAATCGGCCCATTTTGACAGCGACAATGCAGCTGCTGACCACACTGGCTGAATGTGCAGGCGATTTCATCGGAGACCGTTTCGTCGAGACGATGTGGCCGTCAGTGGAAACACTTCTGACGTCAATCGCGGGCAATTCAGCCTCGCAGAATGGTGACAGAACGCCGTCTCTTACCCGAGCCATGCTTCTCCTTTCAGTGGGAGGTAGCAGTGAGGTGTCAACGAACGTGCCAACTCCAGTTCCGTCAAGAGGTCGCAAGACACTGGAGGCGAAGCTGCTGGACGCGACATTGCGTTGCTTGCGCGCCGTTTGCCAGCGTGCAGTCACAGTCACCTCGCTTGTACCGACAATCACGGCTGCGTGCGTGCGGTTTCTCGATCCCGTGTTTCCCCCAGCGACCGTGTTGCTAACAGAGGAGCTACTGTTGGTGCTCGGGTCTCTCAACGGTGACGAAGTGGTCGTGGCTCTGGCGTCGCTGGCGAAGTGGCAGCCACCTCCACCGCCGACGCCACGTTTCCCGTCCTTTAACGTTGGTGTATCTACCCAGAGTGTTGTCACTAGACCATCAAGCTCCACTTCCAACAGGGGGAAGCGTCGCCCTGGAGGAGAATCGCTCACGTGGCAGCAGAATTGTCGGCAACGAGCCGCGTATGTGCTGGAAAAGCTGCAGCAGAGACCGTAACCCAAATCGAAAGAGCGATTGAGTTTAATGATTCTTCAAGTCAGGTTGTTGCAGGTGGCCCGTGGACACTGCGTCTCATTTCGCGTCATCCCACCCACTTTAACCGTGGCTAAAACAAGCTTTCTTCGCAAATACACGGAGCAGCTTGAGCCGTTGTGTTCCTGTTACGCTGAGCCCATCAGCATCAACGGCCGAAGACCCACGCAGACAACATGCAGCGCAGCGGCAGCTTCGCCAGCGATGTGAGTGACTGCCTAAGGTCTTCTGACGCTGGACAGGCATCGACTCATGGAAACAAACCATGAACCAATACAGCAGCAGCTCCAGGATTTGCTCTTGCTGTCCCACAAGCAACGCGAGCACCAGCTCGTTCCTCGGGTGGATAGGTGCGGGCTGGCGTAAGGTGAGAAGCCAAGCAAATTGCCGGTCTCTGACTTGCTTGTCTACCTCTCAATCTTTCAGTGTGCGATGTACTCGCTCCTCTGTCATGAGCGTCGAGCTGTCGTTCCTTCAGCCGCACGTACGTTGTTACGTCACCTTGATTATAGAGCTGACAGACTCACGTTGATATGGCTCGTTTGTCAGCCTGAAGCGCTCGGGGGTTGTGAGCGATCTATCGCTCTGGCGATTCGCGTACCGTCCACGTTTCCTCTTGAGAGCCCGATGATCGCCTGTGTAGCTGGTGGAGAGGTGAGTGCGGCCGCTTTACTCGATGTTTGCTGCCAACGTGTGCTAACAGTCGTGATATCACTGCCAGTACCTCCCTGACTGTCTTCGCGCAGACGGTCAGCTACGACTGCCGTGGCTTCGTGACGGCTGGCCGCTCGGCTACACGCTGGAGCAGTGTGCGCGCGATATCTGCACGCAACTCGACCCCGCCCCAACTCGTTCCTGCGCAGCGTCACCAACACACGCTGACAGCGACGCAATGCCAGTGCATCCACTGCCTCTGCGTCAAGCGTCGCCGCAGCCGCTGCTTCTGCTAGACTCGCCTCCCAAACCCCCGAAGCCTCCTCTTCTACCGTCTGCGCCGACGTATTATGGCGATCAGGACAATCAAATCTCGCTCCTGGACGGTTCTCCACTTTCTCCCTCGCGCCGGCTGCTCTCGTTCAAATGCAAGTGGCGGGATACGCAGTGCCAGTTCCAAGCCAACGCCCCGCAGTCTCTAGCCGCGTTGATGACTCTCTTGGGGCAGTACATCCCCAGTATCACGAGCCACCACAACCTTCGCCTGGTGGAGTATAACAGGTACAAACGCAGATTTTGGACCCTTGAATCACATTACTGAACTGCTCACGGCTCGCTTGTCATGTAGCACACGGTCGGGAGCTTTGCTGACGACTGACCAGGTACAGTTTTCGGCAGTTGACCATGTTTTGCAAAGGGAAACTCACTGGAGTGTCTGTGCTCAACAGGAGTGGCACCGACTCGTTAAAGGAGACTCGACGACCATCTTCCTTCTCATCCACGGTGCGTTCTTGAAGCTTGATACGAGTCATTCATCCACTCACAACTTGAGTCCGCAATAGAGGCGCCTCCTAAAGCTTCGAACGTGAGCATCGATCTCCTTGGGCTCGAAGACCCCGATCCCATCCTCGTGAGCCCACAGCCGCCGCGTTCACCGCGCTCTCCATCACGAGCGGTGGCACGATCGCCGCCGAAGCAGCCGCAGCAGCCATCGCATCTCCACCTTCGCAGCGATGGCATGCATTCGAGTGCCGTACGACGAATTGCTTGGGCGGTAAGGCGGTAACTTCGGGCCAAAGCGTCGACGTGTGATCTCATATCTCTAACTTGACACGTGTGGTGGCTGCAAACAGGACCTGGAGATCGGGAAAATTATCGGCAATGGCTCCAGGTGAGGAGGGTGTTTGCATCACGGATGTTGTAGACTGGGAAAGTCTGACTTGGCGTTTGAATACGTATGATAGCTGCCGCGTGTACAAAGCGATGTGGCGCGGTACGGATGTTGCCGTCAAAGTGTGAGTAGTGGCGTCGCAGCGATGTTGGTGATAAAATGGTTTACTGACTGGCTGTATTTCCAGGTTCACTGGGACGAACCGCGCAGCCGTGGAGAAAGAGTTCACGAACGAAGTGGAGACCATGGCGCGACTGGGTGCCCATCCATCGCTGGTCCTTTTCCTCGCCGTGACGCAGCAGCCGCTGAGCATTGTGTTTGAGTATCTGCCTTTCTCGCTGTTGTACGTAACTGCAATATCCATGAGGATCCCATTCGCCGCCACTGACGATTGTCACTGAACAACAGTGAACTGATCAACGGCGTGGAGGACGTGACGCGCAAGATGCCTCCGTTTCCGGCATCGTGGACCAAACGCGTGACGATGATGGTTGGACGCGTTGACTTTGGTGGCATTGGCTCGGGTTTCTTACCATAGTGTGATGTAGGTTGATATCGCACGAGGCCTGCAGTTCTTGCATTCGTTCGATATCATCCATCGGTACGTGAGTCGGTCGTCAACTCGAGCTTTTGAGAAAAGTGTGCTCACACGTCCATCTCTCTCACCTGTAGGGACATGAAGTCGCTGTATGTAGTCAGACATCACTTGAGGCTTGCGACGAGTCATCTCACACGTCGTGTGCTCCCTGTAGAAACCTGCTCGTGACGCCCGAAGGACGTGTGAAGCTCGCCGACTTCGGGATCTCGCGCGTCGCAAAGCAAAGCGACGTGATGACGGGCTGCTGCGGGACGTTCCAGTGGATGGCTCCGTAAGTTGAGGCTCTGGATGCGTGATTGTCCTTCTCTCTCTGAGTGTTCGTGTGTGTGTCCACCAGGGAGGTGCTCCAGAGCGCCGCGTACTCGGTCTCCGCTGACATCTACAGCTTCGGCATCATCATGTGGGAGATTTGTGAGTCAGCGCCGCCGTTTGCGGACTTGGCGCCGGCCATGGTGCCCGTGGCCGTCCTGCGAGACAAGAAGCGGCCGCTATTCTCACCACGCACCCCCCCAGTATGTGGCATCAGTCCACGCATCCCATGAGCTGAGCACTGGAAGGCTAACGTACCGTTGTTGTGTTGTAGCAACTGCAAGGGCTGATTAGTAGCTGCTGGCAGGAAGACGCGAGCAAGCGGCCGAGCGCCGCGCACATCGCGACGACGCTGCAGGGCTTTTTCCACGCCGCCTAGACGACGAATGCGTGGTGTTGTCTACAGCACTCGTGTATTTCAGACTTAAAGAGTGTGTTTGTTCACCGAAAGCACGCCAGCCCTTCAATATACTGCTTGAGTTGTGAGCGGAAGAGCTGGCTGGTGATGGCCTTGGAGGTCTGCACGTCGCTGAGCGGGTTGTTGACGACGTACTCGACGTACAGATGCGAGTAGATGTGCTTGAGCACGGCGCTGAGGTCTCCTGCGTGGTTGTCGGTCATGAGCACGAAGCGCAGTCCGCTGGGCGTCTCGTAGTGGTGGCACGTGTACGCGTTGGTCTGGTACCGCTGCAGGCCCTCGCTCTGGACGCCGGCGCCGTCCTCGGGCGTGACCTTGAACACGAACTCCTTGAGCGAGAAGATCAGTCCGAACAGCAGCCGCTTCTCCTCCTCCGGGTCTGCGTACGTGACGGCGGCCTTGGTCGCGGTCGCGTTCCACTTCTCGTAGAACAGGCAGGAGCCGCTGCGCGAGTACACGTACAGCGAGAAGATCATTTCGGTCGGGAGCTCTTTGTGTGAAGTGAAATCGGCTCCTCAGCTCTATCCTTAGGTACGCGCGTACTTAATGGTGGCGAGGATGCTGTGACGTCAGGTAGGCGCCATTGACCTCTGTAGCTGCAGTTGCTGCCTGTGCACGTGGACGGCTCTATTCAATACTTCAAGTACTTCGAAGCACTGGGGATCAAACTAATGCTCGTGTTGGGATGTGAGAGCAGCATCGTAATGCGGATACTGTCGCGAGCTCCTTCTCAGAATCAGAATGGTCTCGGCCGGAGATGAAGCAGCGAAGCGTGTGTGGGGGGGGGGGG